>CM055122.1:1016551857-1016734357 GCA_029206835.1 Rana muscosa | reverse complement strand
TTACATGTGCATGAGCCACTTTAAGAAGTTAAATCCATCATAAAGTCCTTTTTCATCCCTTGAGAAAGCAAGAGCCTCTCTGAAATGTGGTGTCACATCAGTCTGAGCAGCAGAGAAGCACAAGCCTGCTGGTTCTAGAACACTCAGTGGATCACTGTGTATGACGGTACAATGGCTTTTTAGTATAGTAAAAAAATATTTTTATGTATACAGTAGTACCTTTGGATTACGAGCCTAATCCGTTCCAGAAGCATGCTTGTAATCCAAAGCACTTGTATATCAAATCGAGTTTCCCCATAGGAATTAATGAAAACTCAGGTAATTCATTCCACAGTGACTGCTGGTGTATGCAGTACTGTATGTGGCCAGAAGTGCGGGGGCGCCGGTGTATGCAGTACCACATGTGGCCAGAGGTGCGGGGGCGCCTCAGACACTCAGGAACAGAGTGTCCACGGCGCCCCGCACCTCTGGCCAATTGCGGTACTGCACACCCCAGCAGCTTGAATCCTGCTCGTCTTGCGGGACCATGCTCGCAAATCTAGTCCGGATTAAAAAAATGGCTCATATTGCAAACGCTTGTAAACTGCATTACTCGCAAACCTAGGTTCCACTGTAGTTGGTGACCATGCTGGTGAGGCAAGGTCACCCGTAATATGGTGACTGTTCTCTGCCCATTTACTTTGTAAGTGCAATATCATTTTATTTTTTTATTAAAATGGTTACACACATGAATGTGCTTACTTTTATTCTTAATTATTTTTGCTTTTATTTTGCGTATGGCAGGTTGCTAATGCTCAGCCTTTTCAAGCAGTATTCCTGTGGAGTTAAATCACTATTTCAGATCATTGCATCATGGCTGTGGTTCAGATATTTAGCCTTATATCAGTCATACTTTTCAATGATTTTACTTCTGAATATATTGTTCTAGGCCTAATTTTTCATATAGTGAACACAAGATTGTTTGTTAGTTTTTTTTCATTATATATTTTTTTTCAATTCCGACTGGTAACTACACCTAGCAAAGTAGTCCAACATCTTCATGGCATTTCAAGGAAACAGTGATACGTTGGAGTGAACACGTACACCTAAAACTGTCTGTATGTGGCTAATTAGTTAGTGGTACAATAGTACTGATGTTCCATATAGCTTGACAAGTTGATATTGGTAAAGCATTATAAACAGAGGAAAGGTAGTAAAGAAAGAGAGAGGGAACAAAAGAGTGATGAGTGCCTGATGCCTCGTACACATGACCGATTTTCTCGTCGTAAAAAACACGTCGTTTTTTTCGACGAGATTCTTAAGCTTGTCGATTTTTCTCGTCAAGCTTTCTATGCGTACACACTGTCATTTTCCAATTTCCTCGTGGTTCTCTGCGCTCACGTCCAGCACGTACGACGGCACTATAAAGGGGAAGATCTTTTTTCTTGGCGCCACCCCTTGGGCTGCTTTTGCTGATCTCGTGTTACCGCGTGTGAAGTAAAAGTTTGGGAAGAGACGATTCGCGCTTTTCAGTCTTCGTACTTTTCAGATCGTTTTCTGCGGTTCAGTTTGTGCTTGTGGGTTCGTATCTTGACTTTCAGGGCGTCTAGGCAGGTCGTATCTGTTTTACAGTGCGTTATTGCCTGTTCGTTTCTGAATTTCAGTTCGTTATTCATAGGCCTTGCTGTTCTAAAGTGCGTTCTGTTCTGTACGTTCTGATTAGACGACCGTTTCCTAGCCATGTCGCCTGGACGTTCTCGTCGTCGAGTTCGTGCTGTGCGTGCGCTTGGTGTTGGTCTGCTTGTTTTGGACCAAGACCAGTCCATGAATGGTGTGAGGAGGAGTTCATGGACCAAGAATTGGTTGCTCCAGCGGGACCAATTCTGCCACATGCCTCTGCTGCGGGAGATCGTCGAGAATAATCCTGAGGACTACAGGAATTTTCTGAGGATGTCTGACCCCGTTTTTCAGGAACTGTTGGCTTTGGTGTCCCCCTATATTACCAGGAAGGACACCGTTATGCGGGAAGCCATCAGTGCTGAGCAGAGGCTCATCGCCACGTTGCGTTACCTGGCGACAGGGAGAAGTCTTCAGGACTTGAAGTTCACCACAGGCATCTCCCCCCAGGCTCTGGGCCTCATAATCCCAGACACCTGTTCTGCCATCATCCAAGTCCTGCAGGAGGACTATATTAGGGTAAGTTTTCTCCCTTAACATCACATTTTATGTATTACATGTATGCTAATGTATTGTATTTCTTTCATCCTTCCCTAATTACCATGATTGTAATATGCTGAGAATGTCCCCTTTGTCCCCATGCATGTTGGAAGCTTTAGATTGCCCCTTTTTTATCCTCCCTAAATATTTCCCCTCACTAACTTTTCCAGCAGGGGCGCCTGTTGCTCCAAATGTTGGGGGGTTCCAACCCCAATTTCGGAAATAAACTTCCTCCTTTTTTGCTCTGTTGCCTAATAAACGCCCCCAGTTGTCCCCTCCAATGCAGCCATTTAGTCCCCTCTAATGCAGCCAGTTTCCCCCCAGCCCTGCACTTACCTTCTTGTGGTCAGCGCCATCCTTCTTCTGTCCTTGATGTCTTCTCCTTCCCTTCATGTTGCATCAGCCAATCATGTTACCATTAAACAGACTTGGTGAACATGATTGCCAGAGCAGCCTGTCAGTGTTTACACAAGGAATGCCCCCTCCTTGCGTCCCCGATTTTTCTTTGAGGAAGCCAATTACATCCCTCAGGTTGTAATTTGCAAGACTTTTTTAATACCTGTTTCTGCTCTGCAATTTTAACCCCCTAAATGACGCAATTATTCATATGTCGGTCGCTTTACAAGAGGCCATCCACCTGAATAGTGTGCGGCATAGACAATACATAGGTTCATGCAACGCATGAACCTATGTATTGTTCTGAGTGATGGGCACAGGAGAGAGGGGACAGTGCTCCAGCGCCCACTCTGGACGCACCGCCACTGCAATGCTATCCTGTGGCCAAACACATCTCCCCCCCCCCCCCAAAATAATTTAGTAATGGCCCATCAGAGGTGGTGATGAATATGATAAATGAGCCTTCCATTATACTTTTTTTACACACCTTAATAAACGTATAATTAGATTGATGTTGGTCTCTAATTTTTTGGTTTAGAATTTGCTTGTAATGTATGCCTTTGTTTTTCTAATATTATTTCATCTTGTTTCACTCCACAGCTTCCTTCCACGCCACAGGAATGGCAGACTGTGGCATCGGAGTTTGCCACGCGGTGGGACTTCCCCAACTGCGGTGGTGCCATAGACGGGAAGCACGTCCGCATCGTGCCGCCACCCCGTTCTGGGTCCTACTACTACAACTACAAGGGGTTTCATAGCATTGTGCTGATGGCGGTGGTGTCAGCACGGTATGAATTCCTCTATGTTGATGTAGGGAAGAATGGCCGGATGTCCGATGGGGGATCCTTCATCCAGACGGAGTTTGCCCTCCGTCTCCAGAGTGACGACCTTGCATTGCCACCGGATGCAGGGAATATTGAAGGACTCCCCTTTGTTTTCTTGGCTGATGAAGCCTTCGGACTCGGACGGCATCTTATGAGGCCATTTCCACAGAGGACCCTGACCCCAGAGAAGAGTGTGTTCAATTACCGGCTGGCCAGGGCCCGAAGAGTCGTTGAAAATGCCTTCGGCATAATGGCCAGCCGGTTCCGCCTTTTTATGACTTCCATCCACTTGGCGGACTACAAAATAAACTATGTAGTGTTATGCTGCTGTGTGCTACACAACTTTCTGAGCCAAAAATCTAATTCGTATATGGCCTCAGTTTTGCCAGAGGCTGGACTTTCCCCTGCAAATCCCCTTCCGGGCCTGGAATCTGCCCGTCTTGGCTTGCCCCCCCAAAATGCCCGTGTGGTTCGGGACAAATACATGGAGTATTTCACGGGTAGGGGGGCAATTCCTATGCCAGCCTATGTCTAAGTATCCCAATAAAAATCTTGTTTAAACCTTTAATTATTTGTTCTTTCCTGTCTCCTAGTTTGTCTTTGTGCATTTGTAGTGGCAAGTGTATTTTACTTTAGTAAATAACAACCAATTTCACTATGTTACCTTACAAAAGAACCAAATAAGCTTAGAGAGTATTATAAAAAGAAGCTACACGTTGTTTGTGGTCAAATATTTTACTCTCTGCATTTTTTTTTTTTTTTTACTTTGGGGTTGGCCTGGCCACAACCCGGCAAATTTTGGCTTATGAAAATACAAAAATACCACTTGCATTTCTAAAATGACAACATTGGATACCTCTGAGCAATCTGAGACATTCAGTTACACAAACTATGTCTCTATGTGCCCGTCCTAATATGGGGTCCTGCCACCCCTTGCCCAGCCAAAAATTCAATATGCACACATTTTTAATTTTTTGCAAATAGGAAGTTTACAATCCTGATCCCTATTGTCAACATGTGCTATCTGCCATCAGGGGTGATCAATGGACGTGTTTTGGGGGTGCATCCCCTTCCTCAGTTCACCGACTTTTGATACGAGGAAGGGGTTGCACCCACAAAAGACGTACATGGATATCCCCTGATGGCAGATAGCACATGTTCACACACTGTGTGCATATTCAATTTTTGGCTGCTTTGTTACTCAAAAAATTAGTAAAAATATAAAAACAAACATGTAAAAACAAATGTGTTTGGATGGCTTATTGAATTCTCCCCAAAACATCGAGAATGTCTTTAAATGTTTGTTCCATCACATGGATTCTTTGTTTAATTAGGTCCAGTTCCGTGCTACATTCCATCACTTGCTGGATGAGGCGGAGGGCACTGTCAGCAGAGAACGGTGTGCTATCCTTCACAACATTTCCATCCCCTAAAAACCATTAAAAAAAAATTAATAAAACTCTGCAGGCCTACCTCGCTTACCTTAAGCTGTGGTGTCAGATACTGACCTGTTGTGGTGACCAGATCCACAACGTCATCCACCTCTCCTTCCTGCACTTCTCCTTCCTCCACCTCAACTTCCTGCACATCTTTCGGTTGTGGATCTTTGGGAGTTTGGGGTTGCTTGGAAGTTGTGGGGTGCATGTGCTCCCTGGAGTGTCCTCCTCCCAGTCTTCTCTCCCCTATGAGAATAAAACCAAAGGTCTATTTATCACACTGTAAAAATCTCATTTTTAAACTTAAAACAGGCTAAATTGTTTGGAAGTGGGGTACAAGTGTGTGTTTGTGCGGAATTTAAAGAAAAATGCATTATTTATGACCCCAAATATGTTTAGTATTCACATTTGGATGTAATTTTTTGGACATGGAGGCACCACAAATAAACTCTGATGCACCTGTGTGGGACACCCAAAAAAGGCGGGTCTGGTAGCCCACACTATAGTGCTCCAAAGTACAGATGTGGAAGCAGCTGCTGAGTGTCCTCTCCTTTACACTGATTAAAGTTTGCATTTCATTCTCCTTACAAACACATCATCTAGACTTAAAAATTAGCCACAATACTTGATCAAAAATGGCAGATGTCTAATTACTTTTGGGGGTCTTAAATAAGCCAAAACCGCGGATAGTGGCCGAACGAAGTGTCGGTAACGTAACGAACGATTACTGTGCCCAACCTAGTTCAAAATATTACATTTTGGAAGGGAGTCCAATATGAAAAAAAAAAAAAAAAAGTCAGTTTCTAAAAAGATTAATAGCAGAAAGGTCGTCATTTTACTTACTTTTAGCGAGCATCCTCTTTATGCTCCTCAACTGGTCTGGCTCCCTCAGTTTGAGGTCTGACCACCTCTTTCTGAGCTGCTCATTTGAGCGTTTCACCCCGAACTTCGCCCTCAGACTCTTCACAACTTTAGTGAGGATTTTGGCCTTCCTTCTATTTGGTTTGCTATACGGCCCATGCTTGGCATCATAATCAGCCTTGACCAAGATGTCCACCATCTCCGCCATCTCCGCCAAAGACATATTCGATGCCTTGAATCTCCTCCTTGATCGTGACGTGTCCTCGGTCTCCGGGCTTGTCTCCTCGCTAGTTGCGGAATTATCAGACACCTGCTGTAACTCCGCCATATCTGTCTGCGCGCCGAAAGAGAAGGGGCGGGGAAAAGATGTTAGTTAGAACGTCATGGGCGGGCGACGTGTGCGGAGCGACGTGTTCGAATTTGGACGCATGCGTGGTGTGTATATAGCAAACACACATGTGACTATAGTACGTTCGGTGTGCGGAGAGAGGAGTTCAAGTGACGGACGTGCGAACGAAGGTATGTGATTTTGTGAGACTTGTAAAAATTGTGGGCCTATACTGTCTTGAGATTGGTGGAGGATATATATGGTGACTAGGATGTGAAGGAGGTTAGACTGTTTGCCTCACATTATTTAAATATAAATTATTTTACTTGCAGATACAATATGAATGTCTTTATTAGCGACAAAGAGTTCCTGGCGGAATTTATTGACCGGGTAAGGGAGCTGCCGGCTCTGTGGGAGACCAAAAACCCCATCCATAAAAAAAAAAGGGGTGAGAAAAGCAGCGCTGGAGAAGCTGCTCCCATTTGTGCATACCAAGGTGCCCACAGCCACAGCAAAACAAGTGGACACTAAAATTGGGAGCTTGAGAGGTACCTACAGGACTGAACGCTCTAAGGTGCTGGCTTCTCAGAGGTCAGGAGCAGCAGCAGATGATGTTTATGTCCCGGTTTTGTGGTACTACAGCAGGATGTCCTTCCTGGATGACCACATTGAGCCAAGGCCATCACTCTCCACTCTTCCCCCCAGACTTCCCTGCAGCCAACCTGAGCCTTCTCTGGAGCAAGAGGAGGCAGCCATCCTGGATGATCCTGATTTGTCCATCTGGAGCCAGGTATAGTATTAACTGAAAATGTAGTGGGATAAAATTAATGTTTCCCAAATATGTCAGGATGAGAAACATACATTATTTTGTATTCCACAAGTGAAATCATGATCTGTAGACATTATTCTGCACTTAATTGTGTGGTAAATAGTCAAGCTGATGTAGTGGTAAATTTAAAGCAAGGATTTATGCATTTACATTCTAATTGCTTCCATCAGGATTACAAAGTTTGAGGCAAAGATTAAACCAACATATTAAACTATGTTTCTTTTTCATACACAGGATGAAATCAGCCAGGAGAAGGGTCTGGAAACTGTCAGGCAGGAGGTGGCAGGGCCCAGTGGCAGCCAGGAGGTGGCAGGGCCCAGTGGCAGCCAGGAGGTGGCAGGGCCCAGTGGCAGCCAGGAGGTGGCAGGGCCCAGTGGCAGCCAGGAGGTGGCAGACAGGAGGTGGCAGGGCAAAGGAGAAGCACCAGATCCCAGGTGCCTCCCATCAGGCTTCACAAAAGAGGCAGGAGGGACAGGACCACCAGTGACGCAGCAATGGCCCTTATTAAAGAGGCCCATGCCACCCTCAAGGAGCCCACATCCCCTGAAGAGGCCATTGCCGGCCTAGTGGAGGCTAAGTTCAAGGTGATGAGCATGGAGCAACGCCTCCTATGCGAACCCCTGCTCATCACCTTGCTCAACAAGGGGGTGATGGAGCAAATTACCCCCAATACCGCCATATGTGAGGTGGCCCAACTGACCCAACCTCAACCTCCACCTCCACCTTCCTCTTCTGCCCCACCCCCTTCTGCTACCCCTCCACCTTCTGCCCCACCCCCTTCTGCTACACCTCCACCTTCTGCCCCACCCCCTTCTGCTACACCTCCACCTTCTGCCCCACCCCCTTCTGCTACACCTCCACCTTCTGCCCCACCCCCTTCTGCTACACCTCCACCTTCTGCCCCACCCCCTTCTGCTACACCTCCACCTTCTTCTTCTGCCCCACCCCCTTCTGCTACACCTCCACCTCCTCCTCCTGACAGGAGTACCCCTCCAGTGGGCCAGCCTCCAGTTAAACGAAGAAGGAAGGCTGCAGGAAAGGCTGCAGGAAAGGCTGCAGGGAAGGTTGCCAGGAAGAAGAGGAAGTGATGGCCTTGCTTCATTGTGGTCGCACTGGTCGGACAGAAGGCAGCCTGTTGTAGTACCACACACTTGGGACATATATCTCACCTGCTGCTGTTCCTGACCTCTGGGAGGCCAGCATCAGATTGTGTTCTGAAATGTGGGCCTTCTCAAGCTCCCAATTTTAGTGTCCACACAGGGTTGGTGTGTGCTCTGGGGTCCCTGGGATGCACAAATGGCAGCAGCTTCTCCAGCGCTGCCTTATCTTTATTTAATTTATAAACATGAATAAATGTGTTTTTTGTTTAAGTTCATACTTGACTGTGTATTTTTAAATAAATAAAAAAAAAGCTTTGGAGTAAGCAGATACATTTGACTGACAATAAAAGGCACAGATATCACCCCCCCAAAAGAATAACTAAATCTGATTAGCTCAAAAACATGGTGTGAAATTTTAAAAATATAGATTAGAAAATTAAATGTGAGATCGCTATCAAAACATTGAGAAATTATAATTAACATCATTTTGAAAAATCTAACCATTTAAATTATTCCTAAAAACTTGCACGATATAATACACATAAATCTTATAAAGAGCAGCATGAAAAAGGTTAAAAATAAGGCAGAACTCTGTGTGAATATCAGCAGCAAAAGAAGGTCTCTCGTTTTGATTAATGTAACATTCTAACGAAGAATTCAATGCAGAACATTTAAACGATGAAATATTTATGAGCGTGACGAATGTGCTCTCTCCATTATGAAGGCTTGTTTTACCAGAAGATGCGCTCCCGTCTCATAGTTGCTTGTGAGCATGCGCGCTTTTGGAAGAGTCGTAAAAGCATACACACGAACCATTTTCTCGTCACAAAACAGGCCGACGAGAAACACGACGAGGAAATCTGGAATCCTGACGAGAAAATAGAGAGCAGGTTCTCTATTTTCTCGTCGAGATTCTCGTCAAGTTTCTCGTCGTAAAACCATACACACGAACGTTTTTCTAGACAAAAAAACTCTCGCGGCACTTTTCTTGACTGTTTACGACGAGAAAATCGGTCGTGTGTACGAGGCCTGAGAGTTTAAAAGTGTTGTGTGTTTTTTTACTTTTTTTTTTTTTTTTTTCCATACAATACAGTAATACCTTTGTTTAAGAGTAACGCGGTATACAACCGTTTTGTAAGACGAGCAACATTTTTTATTTTTTTATTTTGTCTTGATATACGAGCAGTAGTTTTACTGTAAAAACAAAAGAATTACACTCACAATGTTAATGCGGAGGTTCGCCCAAATTGACAACACTGTTATCCTGATCATCGCACCACATAAATATACAAATGCCTAAAGATATATATATATATATATATATATATATAATTTTGTTCATTTAAATACCTTGAAATAGCAGTGTAAAGTTGGACTTCCGGTTTTTCCTCCCGCGGGAGTAGGCGTCTCCCCGACGCCGCAGTGTTTACTGGGAGCATAGTGTCATGCTTCCCAGGAGACAATGCGGAACGCCGTCCTGCGAGATCTATCGAGATTTCACTCATCACGTGACGCGTCAAGCAGGTCACGTGACGAGGGCGTATCTAATTCCGCCATTTTAAAGAAGGACATGCAGGTGAATACAGCAGGAGGTCGTAAACACTGCTCATGCGCGGGAAAGAGCAGTGAATGCCGGGAGATGAGCATTCACCGCTTCCAGGAAGTCAGTGCTTGTGGGCTTCACAATGCCCACAAGCAAAATGCCTATATCGGTTTTTATAAGTTTTATCTTTTCAACGAAAACGGACAGGGGATGTTTTTAGTCACCAAACAAGTGAGTACTACGTTGTGATGTAAAAACCCATTGAATGCACCCAAAAAATAAAAATAAACGATTGGCCGCGGAACCTCCGCTTTAAGGAGTCCAGTGTTCATCCATGTAAAGCTGCTGTGTATATGTACAGTAAAGCTGATAGAGACACCCAGTGACACTCCTAGCTGGGTGGGGTGGGCGTAACATGCGTTCGAAGCACCCGGAAGTGATGTCAACAGTTTCCGAGTTCTCCAGGAAGAGCTGGGAGCCACCATCGCCCCGAACCTCTGGCCACATATAGCGCTGTATACTGTACACCAGCGACTTTTTATTTTATTTTATTTTTTTTATAAATCTTTTTTTATTTAATTTCTTAAACAAACAAAACATAACATAACATGACAACACATCATACACATTAAGTCTAAAATATATTAGTAAAATAACACGATCCCATCACCTTGCATAGCAAAAAACAAGAAATAAAAAAATTATGATTATCGCTATTATTTCCAATCATTTCTAAACACAAATATCCCATATAGGGAACATCCCTTCTATGAGTTGTTACCTCCCTCTATGTTAGATGCCGTATATGGTTTATCCAGCCACTTTGCCCAAACCTCATCATACTTACTAGGGCGACCCCTATTCCTATAGGTATCTCTGTACAATGGAAGATTATTATTAATCAATTGTTTCCAATATATAAACGGAGGAGGATGAGGTTTCTTCCAATATAATGCAATAGATTTTCTTGCGTAGAATAATGTTGTATTAATAAATATTCGTTCGGTCTCTATAGGGGTAATATCCTCTACTAAGCCCAGCAAACAGACTGACATTGAAAACGGTAAAGGAGCAGAGGTAATAGAGTTTAATAGATCCACTACCTCCATCCAAAATGTAACTATATATGGACAGGTCCAGAAGATGTGTGTGAAATCCCCTCGAGCTGCTCCGCACCTCCAGCACTTAGAGGAACAAGCAGGATTTATCTTTTGAAGTCTATATGGCGTGATATATGCTCTGTGTATGAGTTTAAATTGGATAACACGATCCCTCAAGGAGACCAGAGATCTCAAATGGAAATCCCACACACAGCTCCAGTCCTCCATACTCAAATCTGGTATATCTCGAATCCACCTAGCTCGAAGACTCTCTAATGGCAGGATAGAAATTAAAGTAAGATGAGAATAGAGTCTCGAGGTAGGCTTATCCAGACACTCAGACCTAAGTACTAGCTCCAAGGTAGATTGTATCATCGTTAAACTATTCTGTGGAAACTCTTCTGTGGAAACTCTGCATGACAAGTATGTGAAAGCTGGTAGTATCTAAATGGATAAGAGCTAGGAAGATTAAACATTGAGGTTAGTGTAGAGAAGGTGGATAACCTCTGATCAGTAGCCGCTTGGACAAGTAATTTTAATATTGTATTTGGTCCATGCAATAGGCTCTGGTGTTTTAAGGAATTGAGGAAGGGTAGGGTTTAGCCATAGAGGGACATTTGGAGAAATTGCCCCCTTTGGATAACCCTCACATCTAAGGACGGCCTCCCAAGCTTGAATAGTATTAAGCATAGGAATAGTCACCTGATGAAGTGCCCTACGGCCCCTAAATAAGAGAACCTTAAGAGCTTCTACGGAACCTACTACTGCTGCTTCTAACCGGGTAGAAGAGTTATATAGATCTGGGTTTAACCACCATGCGGCCATAACCAACTGAGTGGCCAAAAAATATTTGTATAGATCCGGAAAAGCTAGTCCTCCCTCTTCACAAGGGCGCATCAGAGTACTTAATTTATACCTAGGATTTTTTATCCCCCATAAAAAAGATGAAAACAACTGATTTAATCTTTTGAAAAAGGATACAGGGAGCCATTGAGGAGAATGTCTAAATAGGTACATGAATTTAGGTATAATTTTCATTTTTAAAAGATTAATACGCCCCAATAGAGACAACGGTAGAGACTTCCATACTTTTAATTTAGACTCAGTATCTCCCAAAATTGGGGTCAGATTCAGAGACATAAATTCAGAAGATTGACGAGAAATTACCACTCCTAAATACTTAAAATTATCTACCCACTGCAGTGGAGTATCCTTCATAGCCGTACTGCGAGCCTCCATATCTATTGGAAACAGCAATGACTTAGTCCAGTTTACCTTCAGCCCTGTAACCGTTGAAAATGAATCCAGTATATCCAAGGCCCCTTGTAACGAGGGGCCAGCATCATTTAAAAATAAGAGGTCGTCTGCATACAGAGCTACCCTCTCCTCCAGCCAACCGATCCGCAATCCCCTAATATTAGGTGAAGTACGTAGAGCCTCAGCCACCGGTTCCATAGCAATCGCAAAAAGGGCTGGAGAGAGAGGGCAGCCCTGACGGGTTCCCCTAAATAGTGAGAAGGAAGCTGACAACCCTCCTCCCATCTTTACTGCAGCTCTGGGATTCTTATATAAGACCTGTAACCATTTTATAAATACCGTTGGGAAGCCCATTCTGCGGAGTACTTCCCACAGAAAGGGCCACTCCAAGGTATCAAAGGCCTTCTCAATGTCCAGGGAGGCAATAACCCTAGATCCCATATTAAGATGTGAAGCATAAATATTGGTATATAATCTCCTCAAGTTCACATCAGTGGATCTGCCTGGCATGAAACCAGTCTGATCTGAATCAATGATATTAGACATCAACGGTTGTAATCGTCGGGAAATTAACTTTGTCAAAATCTTGAAATCTACATTCAAGAGTGCAATAGGCCTATATGAAGCACAGGAGGATGGGTCTTTCGGATGCTTGTAAATTAGGACTATATGAGCTTGACTCTGGCATGGATCCCTCCTTCAGACAATCTGAGTAAAGAGAGGCCAGTACAGGAGATAAAAGCTCTCCATGAGCCCTATAGAATTCAATAGGAAGACCATCAGGCCCTGGTGACTTCCCCAATGAAAAGGAGCCAATAACAGAAAGGACCTCCTCCGATGTTATAGGACGTACTAGCATCTCCCTCTCATTATCGGATAGCCATGCCAATGCGACTGAGTCCAGTAACTCCGCTAACTCAGTCGACTGAAAACTAGAAGGCAGCTGAGATGTATATAATGTCTGATAGAATTGTCGAAACGTCTCTAAAATTTTAGGCTGTGTACGGACCGTATCTCCAGAAGTGGTATGTATTTCCAAAATCTGGGTACTAGATTGTTCATGTTTAGCCATCATGGCCAAAAACCGTCCATTACGGTCCCCCTGCTCAAAAGATTTCTGTTTATTTTTATATAGATCTATCCTCGTAGCCTCTGTTATATGCAAATGTAGGGTCCGTTTACTATGTAATAAGGCATTAAAATTTAATTCTGAGGGATCCGCGGTATATTGGGCTGTTTGTTCCTCTACTATAACTTTCAAAGCGTCATTTTTTGCTCGTTGAGACTTAACCGCTTTAATAGCGGATATATATTGTCCTCTTGCATATGCCTTAAAAGCATCCCATAATATTGCCGAAGTGGATGATCCTACATTAAACTCCCAATACTCTACTAAAAGGGGTGGGATTTTTTTTAACTATGTCTGAGTGTGAGATCCAATGCGTGCCCAATCTCCACTGTGCTGCATCACGAAGGTGATCGGATAACCCACTCGGCAAATATTTAGCATCTACTATATCTGCTAATATCGCTGAATTGACAAAAGCTAAGTCTATACGTGAAGCTGTCTTATAAGAAGTTGAAAAACATGAATACGTTCTACTTAGTGGATTTTTCCATCGCCAAACTTCTACCAAATCTACCATCTGGGCCCAATTAAGGAGCCCTGCAGAGAATTTTTTTGCAGGAGTTGGTCTATCCAAAACAGGATCAAGTATAGAATTAAAGTCACCCATTATCAGTAACTTAGCCGGACCGTACAAAGAAATTTTTTCCACAAGACTATATAAGGGGGTCACCAAAAAAGGAGGCGGTATATACACACTAACAATTATATATCTCTGGCCCCATAGCAAAAACACAACAAGAACACATTTACCCTGAGGGTCAGAGAATACATCTTCCACCATACAGGATAAAGATCTGCTAATCAATATCGAAACCCCTCTAGAGACATTGGAGTATGTAGCGTGGTAAGCCTTCTGTACCCATGGCTTCTTTAGGGTCAGTAGCCTACTCCCCATAAGGTGAGTTTCTTGAAGTAGTACTATATGGGGAAGATAACTTTTCAAATACTTAAATAACAACGCTCTCTTAAATTTGGAATTTAGGCCACGGACATTCCATGACAGAATAGATCAGACCTCCTGATCACGTGATACCATCTAAACAGAGAAAAAAGTAAAAGTAATACTTAACTAATAATTTATATTTCAAGATGGCTTGCAAGGTGATGGACCTCAAAAACAACAAACTTCTGAGTGAATATATTTCAGAAAAAATACAATAATAAAAATGAGATAATGTGTATAGACATTTAACAAAAACCCTACCCACCCTACCTTTCTCCAGCGCCCCCCCCCCCAAAAAAAAACAGGGGGGGCGTGGGGAAGGCCTTATCCCAAAATCTATCAGAAAATAGGCAACTATACCCTAATTGTCCTAAAAGGGAGAAAATTTTTTTTAGAAGAAACCCCCCTCCCCCCCCCCCCCCCAAAAAAAAAAAAAAAAAAACCCCCAAAAAAAAGAAAAGAAGAAGACCAGCGACTTTACTGTACATATACACAGCGGCTTTACATGAATGGGCTCCAGACTCCTTAACATTGTGAATGTAATTCTTTTTTTTTTTTTTACATTAAAACTGATTCTTCTTTTTTTTTTTTTTTCCAACACAGAGGTACAGTATTCCTACTACAGTACTTTACAGTATTAATATGAGCTTTTGCTCATATTTTGATCATTTTTATATGAATAAATGGTTGTGGAACGAATTATCTAAGTTTCCATTATTTCTTATGGGAAAATTTTGCTTTGATATAAGAGTGCTTTGGATTACAAGCATGCTTCTGGAATGAATTATGCTCACAAACTAAGGTATTACTGTATACTGCAAATGCATACTGCACCTAATGTGTACTTGAACACTGTACACAATGTCCCTTGCAGGCCACCTGTTAAGCACTGCAGAGGTCGAATCTGCACTGGCAGAGCATCCAGCAGTTGCAGAATCAGCGGTAGTTAGCCGCCCACACACTGTAAAAGGAGAATGTCTCTACTGCTTTGTCATTCTGAAAGATGGAAAGAAATTTACAGAAGTAATTTCAGAAGAACTTAAAAAACAAGGTAAGCCAAGTATGTGTATACTGTCTGTTCTGCTATATGTATCCATTTTCCCACCCATGGATTATATGCTTTACATTAATGAGTATACAAAGATCTAATTTTTAGAACAGTTCCTTTTGAAACCCCCAACTTGAGTTTTTGTTGACACCAAAAGCTACTCATGCTCTGGAAATCCTGCTAACATGTTACAAATGTAACTGTTGTATGGACTTTAAACTATTTATTTAAATCTTATTCTTTACAGTTCGTGAGAAGATTGGACCTATAGCAACACCAGATTTTATACAGGATGCTCCCGGATTACCAAAAACACGATCGGGTAAATACAGTAATTCTATCTATATAAATGCTACCAACAGAGTATAAAATTAAACACACACAATATGTATATAGACTGGCATATGTCTTCCCAAGAGTAACAAGAAAGAAGGTACTGCTAAACCCTTTTCAGACTAGGACCTGATGCTATTTTTCCAAAGGCTGGAAAATCTCACATTGACTGACCAAATTTTGATCTATGTCTGGCCCTCATCTCATCCAAACCCTCACAAAACCATTTTTTATAATACTATAAATTAAATGGGTTCACTCTGCTGGCAATAGATTTTAGGTATTTTTAATAGTTAATGGTATTTAAATGACTACAGCATTGGTTCATTGAGTAGAAGCATAACTAAATGACTGTTCTGTTTACTCAGGTAAAATAATGCGGAGGGTCCTCAGGCAGATTGCCCGGAATGAGAAAGATTTGGGAGACATCTCTACACTGGCAGATCCCAGCATAGTGGAGGTCTTGTTCAGCCAACGATGTGAAGCAGCAGCATGAAGGGATTTTAAGATTCTTTACAGTAGACAATCTGTTCTATAGTCTAAATTTTCCATACCTCTTTATGTAAATATTTTAATATCCATCCATATGAAGATCCCTCCAAATCAGGATTGGCTTTCTGCAAGAAGAAGTTATCTAGGAATATCTTCGGTGTGTGTGCTGGCCGTGAAACCTGCCTATGAAGAGAATAATTGATCTTCTATTTTACGTTGGCTGGGTATAACCATTGAAATTCGTTTCTGTCAATATTTATGTTGAGCTTATGGGTTCTGCAGTCATTTATTGATTTTAAATGCTATAATATGATTTTCTTTTAGTTAATAATATAATCGGCTTTAAGCCATCGTTTTTTGGTTGAATGTGTTTTATTTTCAGGTAAAAAGCCGACACTAAAAGAGGTTCTTATTTAAAATGACTGGTGCAAAGGAAACTGAAACAAAAATGGAACATCCGTCCAGCGTGTTCAAATACATATCAATTTAGTTCTCTACATTAATCTGTTAGTGATTTACTTCTGCTCCAGTTTCTTTGCACCAATCTTTTAAATAAGCTCTATAGTGTAGGATGTTGGGGGGTCTTCATTTGCACAATGACCGCTTGGAGCTGAGGGGCAACATTCAGAGCTAATGGTGCAGTTACCCATACCAAACAATCTGATTTTACATGCAGCAAGTAACCTGGTTGTTTGCTATAAGTTACAGTTTAATGAATGTGAGGGGTAAAGTTAATGAATGTATGAACAAAATGTCACACAATTTTTTTTTTATTTTTATTGTTGCTCAGTTGCCACACAAGCCTGTATGCCTCAAGCTCAGTCCTATCTTTGTCCAGTTTACCGTTATCAGGAAAATTGAAAGTAAAAGAAAAGTCCAAATTTTGGGTTTTGTCCAGAACAGTAACAGAGGGGATATTTTCCAATGGAGAGAGACACTGGTTCTGGTGACAACCAAAGATCCCCTGTGAAAGAAAAGATGCTTATACTTGCCTAGTCTGAGTGTGCTCCGTTCCGGTCACATGATCTCTCCAGCGCTGGCTTCAGTGAAGAGGAGACATCTCTGACAATGGTTGCAAATGCCTGTGGTGATGTCACCCATAAGCTTACTATGGGGTATCCGTTGTTGGCTACCCCTCTACACTGAAGCCAGCGCTGAGACCTGATAATGGGACCGGAACGGAGCAGCTTCAGAATAGGTAAGTATAAGCATCTTTTCTTTCACAGGGTAGATAGAATAGTCTTAGAATAGGGGTGGGAGCAGATTTAATCCTTAGTTAGATCTTGACTGACCTTCCACTTTAAATAGTTTATCAAATAAAACCTGCAAATGTTGCATATTCATATTCACAGATGATCCAAGTTGTATACAATATTATGTTAATATTGTTACAAATTGTATATGGGTTTCACTGCACTTCTTGAAAAGGTTTCTTCTCTGTCTGTCATTGCAATATATACTTGTGAAGCTTGTCAGGGAAAAGTTGACCTTTTTTGATTTGTGGTTACTGACATCCAAATGCCAAAGCATTCATTTTATTTTTTTCCATTTTTGATGTTTTTTTAATTTTTTTTTTTTATTCTCTGTCATGGCTGCTTTTTATTTTTGTTATTTTTATATAATTGTTAGGGATTGCGATGAAATATAATTGCAGTTGTGACTAGTAATAAAAGGTGCAGCTGGTGAGGGATTTCAATAGATTAGCTAGTTTGCCATTTTCCTCAAGTCCATGTTGCTGTCCATGCTACATCTTCTGTGCCCATTTCATATCTCCCAACCTCTCGCATGAATTATCTGGATAAAGTGCAGTGCAAATATACTGCATACATGTGGAAATGGCTCACAGCGATCCGCTGTCTGGTGGGGGAATACGTAACTGTTAAATCAAACTC
This sequence comes from Rana muscosa, assembly GCA_029206835.1. Lineage (NCBI taxonomy): Eukaryota > Metazoa > Chordata > Amphibia > Anura > Ranidae > Rana > Rana muscosa. The sequence goes on along the minus strand of CM055122.1, from coordinate 1,016,716,650 downwards.
ACTACTGTCTGATTCACATAGCTTATGGACATTAATACCAGCATTTTTAAGTTAATATAGCTTTCCAGTTGCCCAGTATGTGTTTGTTTGTTTTTTTTGTTTTTTTTTATATTGTCAGATGCCAGTCCTCAAGTGAGACCACTTTAGCAGTGCTTCCTCTTTCCTGAAAAATTGTTACTGTTTAATGAGTGCAAAGAGTCATGATATCGTAGTAAGGTAACCAATTAGATGGATTAGTTTAAAGCAGTCCGAATCATGAGACACATTTTTGGATTGGTTGCTGTGAATACTGTTACTTTGCACATTCTTCTTTGCTCTGCTCAATTCATGCCCACGGACGTTTTTACAGCCGCGTTTTTGAGCGTTTTTTACAGCTTAAAAACGCCTGTGCATGTTAGTCTATAGCTTCATGCCCACCTAGACGTTTTTGAGCTGCAAATAGCATAGGTATTTAAAACGTCCGTGGGCATGAGGCCTTAATGTTGCAAGAAGCGGGTCAGTTTTTTTTTAAATCTTTTAAAAATGTAATAAAAGGATGTTGGGTCTTAGTACAAATTGTTGTGTCCACTTTCAAATTGAAATCATTGTTAAATTATCTAAACTATATTTTTTCATTGTGTTGTATATTGTATATGTTTTAAATGAATTCCACACTACCTGTAACCCTAAAATGTAAGAATGTGACTTTTATATACTTACTGCAGAGATTCTGAAGCCTTTTCGATGAATGTAATGTAATGTGTTTTTCTTTAAGACTTTCATTTAATAAAGCACAGACTGTCTTCAGTCATTCCCACTATTGTGGACCGCATTTTTGTGATTACGTTAAGCCAATTAAAGAAAATATGTTATTTTCTACAATAATGGTTGCAAACTGCCATTCTTTAAAAAGCAACAATATTTTAAAAGAAAATTGTGCTTAACTGCGTACTAGAACATTATGACAGACTTGCTTGCACGCAGTGCCCTCCAGCGCAGTCCTGTCCCAGCTCCCCAGTGCTTCCATCTTCTCCTGGTCCTCCTTTCCAGGTTCGTAGGCTCTGCCTGTATGAATGGTGCGTGAGAGCCATGGAACAGCGCTCTGAAGGTTCGGCATGGGTATGCCATCCCTTCAGAGCACATGCGCCAGTGACGTCATCGGCTGCATTCCATGTGAACATTTCCTAAATAATGCAAGTTTTATATATGTTTACTGTACCTACAGGTATAGGCTTACCTGTAGGTACAAGTTAGAAAGTGGACTTTACGTCCACTTTAAGTGATTAAACAACCTCTTTACTAGTTTCTGGCTTATGATTCTGAGGATTGAAGACTTTATTTGGTTCTTCACATGCAGAAATCCTTCCTTCCCCTGACTGCATCAACCCTACTGTGACAACAGGATTGTGGCTTCTGGATCAGTTGCCCCTTGGCAGCATCTTGGCAAATTCCCGTACCCCACCGAATGGAAGATGTTGGGCTGGCCTGTAATGTTACCTCCAGTAGTGGACTCGGTGTGACACTCGCCTTCTGTACAGCAGTGCAACATGGTGTATTTTGCTGTATTATTACAGGTACTTATAAAGCGTCATCAATTTACGTAGCGCTTTACATATATAAATTGAACATTCACATCAGTCCCTACGCTCAAAGAGCTTACAATGTAAGGTCCCTAACTCGTATACATACACACACTGGGGCCAAATTAGACAGGATCCAATTAACTTACCAGCTTGTCTTTGGAGTGTGGGAGGAAATCCACGCAGGCACAGGGAGAACATGCAAACTGTAGAGCATTCTACAGGTCGAAGGGAAGTGGCAATCTGTATCCTGGTAGTTCAAGCCCCTGAAGACCATTTCCATGGAGAAGAGGTTTTCCTCCAAAGTGGGCATAGTAGGGAATTTCTACCTTGTGGTATATAACCTGGAAATGTGCCTGGACCATGGTGTGGTGAGCCTGGGGGTAGTCCAGGGACATTGGGCCCCTGTCTTGGGCACATTGGGGTGGGCAGCAAGAGCACCTTAGGTTGGGTGAAGTGTTTCACAGGGCTGCCGTGCCATTTTTCGCAGCCATAGCCTAGTTTGTGCCATTTTAATGGCCTGTTGCAGCTATAAGCATAATGTGTGCCACTTGTCAGCATCACCTGCTGAGTCATTGTCCATCGCAACAGCATTGCTTACTGATGAAGATAACTAAGTAAAAAGAGGTTCAATTGCCTCTCTTGCCATAGTGACACTTGTGGTTCCTCCCTGATAGTTCATGTATGCCACCACTGTGGAGCTGTCCAAGTCTGAGAGCTTCTCCCGGGAGGATGGACAGTTGCCCTTGATCTCTCCCAAACTGACGGAAACCTTAAGGTTTTGGTGGATGAGTTGCGCTCCTGTGTGAAGATGGTACCATCAGCTGGACCTAGGGTCACCAGTATGAGATCCCTCCTAAACCTAATAGGCTCTTTCTGGTTCACCCTCTAGTACAGGATGTCATGTGCTGTACAAGGACTGGCCGAGGCCAAACAAGGTGTATCTGCCTTCCAAGATTTTTTTTCACCAGTACCCAGAGTGATCTTGCACAATCAGAAAACGCTTTGCATTCCTCATTGCAGTAGCAGCAACCATTAGAGTAAATCTCTACTTCCACAGCAGTCCTAAGTATGAAATATGTATACTTGCATTATTCCAAGCTAGACCAATATAACTATGTAATAAAAACCATACCTAGAGTTCAGCTTTAAAATTGGACAGTTTTTGTTTTCTTTAGAAAGCAATCGCAGCCTCAGAAAAGCCTGTCTTTTACCAGAATGATGCAGAGAAAGGACCCTAAACCTGGGTACACACGATTTTGTTTTTTTATCGTTCAACGCTGTGGGTTAAATAAAAAGAAAAAAGCCTGATGGCTCCGGTCGTGCGAGGTTAGTTCAGCGTTTTTTTTTGTATTTCCCCCCCCCCTGCTGAGCTGTTGTGTTCTGACAGGGAGACGGACCCCCCCCCCCCACCAGAATACTTCATTCAGCGCTCTTTGCCACTGGCTAAGAGCGTTGATCGGGAGTCGGTCGGCTGCTGCTTTTCCAGCATACACGTCTGACAGAATCTGTCGAGCAGACCACCATGCACACGGGCAGAATGTCTGTTTTTATTTATTTTTTTGACCCGGTAAATGTCTCCCAACATTCTGCCTGTGTATATGGGGCTTTACTCCCTGTGTAAAAGCAGTCATCTCTATGAAGAAGCCTAGTGCCCCCTATTGAGTCAAAGAAAGTTTGGCAATCGGCAAAGCTCACACTCCCTGCTGATTGGAGAACTCTAGGTTTGACTTGCCCGAGAAAATTTACTTTTCTTACTATACGGCAGGGGTCCTTTGAAGAGCAAGGGCCACTTAAGTGATTTGTTAACAGGTCATGAGCCACAATAAAAAAAAAAAATGCTTTAGAATTTTTTATTTTGAATAACATACAGTGCTTTGAAATGGTATTTATACCCCTTGAAATTTTCCACATTTTGTCATGTTGCAACCAAAAACATAAATGTATTTTATGTGATAGACCAAGACAAAGTGGCACATAATTGTGAAGTGGAAGGAAAATGATTTTAATTTTTTTTTACAAATAAATGCCTGAAAAGTGTGGCATGCATTTGTATTCAGCCCCCTTTACTGATACCGCTAACTAAAATCTAGTGCAGGGATATGCAATTAGCGGACCTCCAGCTGTTGCAAAACTACAAGTCCCATCATGCCTCTGCCTCTGGGTGTCATGCTTGCTGCTGTCAGAGTCTCGCTATGCCTCATGGGACTTGTAGTTTGGCAACAGCTGGAGGTCCGCTAATTGCATATCCCTGATCTAGTGGAACCAATTTCCTTCAGAAGTCACCAAATTAGTAAATAGTCCACCTCTGTGTAATTTAATCTCAGTATAAATACAGCTGTACTGTGAAGGCCTCAGAGGTTGTTAGAGAACCTTAGTGAACAAACCGCATCATAAAGGCCAAGGAACACGCCAGACAGGTCAGGGATAAAGTTGTGGAGAAGTTTAAAGTGACACTAAAGGTTTGAATAACTTTATTTTTTTTAAATAACAAACATGTCATACTTGCCTCCACTGTGCAGCTAGTTTTGCACAGAGTGGCCCCGAATGCTGTTTTCTGGGGTCCCATCAGATAACCCCCTCTGGGAAGCACTCTTCCAAAGGGGTTACCTTGCGGACATGCTCCCGAGTCCAGCATTTGGCGTCCATAGCCGCTGAATGCAGGACTCGGCCCTGGCGCCCGCGTCATTGGATTTGATTGACAGTAGCGGAAGCCAATGGCTGCGCTGCTATCAATCTATCCAATCAAGAGCCGAGAACCCGGGGCAGAGATGCAGCGCATCCTTGTTGTGGGATGTTCCAGGGCTCAGATAAGTAAAATGGGGGGGCGGTAATTGTCAGATTTTTTTTGCCTTACTGCATAGGATGCATTAAGGTGAAAAAGCAACCCCTTTAAAGCAGGGTTAGGTTATAAAAAATATCCCACGCTTTGAACATCTCACGAAGCACTGTTCATTCCATCAGCTGAAAATTAAGAGTATGGCACAACTGCAAACCTACCAAAACATGGCCATCCACCTAAACTGACAGGCCGTGCAAGGAGAGCATTAATCAGAGAAGCAACCAAGAGGCCCATGGTAACTCTGGAAGAGCTGCAGAGATCCACAGCTCAGGTGGGAGAATCTGTCCACAGGACAACTATTAGTCGTGCACTCCACAAATCTGGCCTTTATGGAAGGGTGGCAAGAAGAAAGCCATTGTGGAAAGAAAGCCATAAGAAGTCACATTTGCAGTTTTGGGAGAAGCCATGTGGGGGACACAGCAAACGTGGAAGATGATGCTCTGGTCAGATGAGACCAAAATTGAAAGTTTTGGACTAAAAGCAAAACACTATGGGGTTGATTTACTAAAGGCAAATCCACTTTGCACTACAAGTGCACTTGCTTTAGATCTGAGGGGAAGGTCTGAAATGAGGGGAAGCACTGCTGAGTTTATCATTTAATCATGTACAAGCAAAAATGCTTTTTTATTTTCCTTGCATTTCTCTCTCAGATCTACAGTGACTACACTTCCAGTGGATTTGCCTTTAGGAAATAAACCCCTATGTGTGGCAGAAAACTAACACTGCACATCACCCTGAACTCACCATGAAACATGGTTGCAGCATCATGTTGTGGGGGGATGTTTTTCTTCAGCAGGGACAGGGAAGCTGGTCAGAGTTGATGGGAAGATGGATTAAGACAAATACAGGGCAATCTTAGAAGATAGCCTGTTAAGCTGAGTACACATTAACCGTTTTTTTTTTCATAAAAAAAATTGACAGCATCGGTCGGAGACACTGTACTAACCATGCAGGGTTAGTCCAGCGATCTCCCCCGCTGAGTTTTTGTGTTCTGACAGGGGGACGCCGCACCCCCACCACCAGAATCTGCCATTGGCTGAGAGCACTGTAATGGAGTCGGTGGGATGCTGGTTTTCCAGCATGCACGTCCGACAGAAGCCAGCCAAATCAGCTTCTGTCAGACAGACTAACAAACACATGAGCAGAATGTCAGACGTTTTTATTCGAACCGGCAAATGATTCCCGACATTCTGCCCTTGTGTACGGGGCTTTAGAGTCTGCAAAAGATTTGAGACTGGAGTGGAGATTCACCTTCCAGCAAGACAACTACCCTAAACATACAGCCAGAACTACAATAGAATGGTTTAGATCAAAGCATATTCATGTGTTGGAATGGCCCAGTCAAAGTCCAGACCTAAATCCAATTGAGACTCTGTGGCAAGACTTGAAAATTGCTGTTCACAAACGCTCTCCATCCAATCTGACAGAGCTTGAGCTGTTTTGCAAAGAAGAATGGGCAAAGGTGAAGTTGTTGCCATGAATGAAGGGACCAATCGCCTTTACTGAGGAATAAAGTACCGGAATCATATTCTCACTGAAGGGGCACAGTGAAGAATTGGGAAACTTCAGGCAGTGATCAAGTCAGAGACCCAACCAGCGGAGGTGACGCTTGCAGAGCAGCCTTGTGTGTCAAGCTAGGGACTGAGCCGGTCAGCAGGGGTGAAGCTTGAAGGTATCTGAAGTGCCAAGCTAGGGATCCAGCAGGGAAGCGTGGGTGATGTTTGAGGGAGATCCCGCTGCAGAAGTCTTGAGGAGATCAAGGGCTTCAAAGTCAGTGAATCAGAGGGTCCAGTGAGAGACCAGGAGCTCAGTATTGAAGAACTACAAGGATCAGTTGTAGTGGAACTGAAAGAACTGTTACATTTGAGTTAGGAACTGTTAAAGGACTGTTACCATAGGAGACCGCAATCCTGCACGTGCAGAAGTGGCGCCTTGCTGGGGCCTTTCCCTGTACGGCTGCCTTCCTATTCAAATCTCGGAGTATACAACTAGCTAAGGGTGTCCTGGCCCTAACTCTCTTTCCCCAAAATATATAAAAATGACTGTCAAAAGAAACCTTTTGACATCCGAGTAGTGTCTGGCGCCCAATTACTTTTATCATCTTTGCACCCATTATGCCTCAAAACCCACCACATATTGAAGGATGCCAGCTATCTTTAGCCTTGGAGGTTCTCATCCGACCAAAAGAGGTAAAATACTTTGCTACATACCCAAAAATTGCAGCTGTAATTGCAGCGAAAGGTGGTTCTACAAAGTATTGACTCAGGGGGGCTGAATACAAATGCACACCACACTTTTAACATTTTTATCTGTAAAAAATGTGGAAAACCATTTATCATTTTCCTTCCACTTCACAATTATGTGCCACTTTGTGTTGGTCTATCACATAAAAGCCCAAATAAATACATTTACAGGCAACACGACAAAATGTGGAAAATTTCAATGGGTATGAATACTTTTTTAAGGCACTGTATTAAATATTTTGCTCTTGCAGCCGCTGAATGCAGGCGGGAGGTAAAGGAGGAAAAAACAGCTTTTAGTGGTTGTAGGAGGAAAATGGTAGCGATCAGGTCCACCCCTCCTGTCCAAGTGTAAAACAGAATGTGACAGGGAGGTCGCAAGGGCCCCGTGAGCATGGGGCAGGGTCGCCAACACTGGTTGGGGTGTGTGGTAAAAACATGTCTCTATGGGGTTTTACTGCCCCCCCCCAAACTGCAAATGTAAACAAGCCCTTACTGTCCTGAGCCCCCCATAAGGCTGCCTTCAAACTGATGCGCTGCAATTTACCCACACCACGGATGCAGCACAGTGCACCTTTGCCATAGACTTCTATTATATCTTGCGGGTGTGGTGCTCTTTCTGAAAGTGCACCAAAGCCGCAGGATATATTAGAAGTCTATGGCTCAGTGTAGCTAACCCGCAGGAAAGTCGCAGGTGCACAGCGCTGCACCTGCAGATCAGTGTAAAAGCAGCCTGATAGTTGTAAACCCTTTATAGATGCTAATATGCCAATTGCAAAAGCGGGGTGTATGTGGTGTTTATTGGGACAGGCGTCGGTGCTGCAGAGGAAGCATCGGCTTAAGAGGCTCCTGCTCTCTCCACAGCCGCTGCCAGCTCGATGCACTCTGACGCTCTGGGGTGGCGGGTTAGCAAGCCCAGATCTCGATCAACAGGTTGCTGACCCTAAGCATGGTTTGAAGGTGAGGGTCACAGAGAGTTCTGAGGGCCACAGGTTGGGTACCACTGTTAAACTGTATGAAGCTTTAAATATGTTATATTAATGACAATGCATATCTGAACTCTGGCTTTTTCTAAAGCCAAATAAAATTACATGGATGCCATCTGTAATTGTTATTTGTATTGTAGATACAGTGGATATAACAAGTCTACATACCTATGGTAAAATGTCAGGTTTCTGTGATGTAAAAAAATTAGACAAAGGTAAGTAAAAAATAATAATAATAATGTGGTTGCATAAGTGGGTAACACCTCTTATAACTGGAGATGTAGCTGTGTTCAGAATTAAGCAATCACGTTCAAACTCATGTTAAATAGGAGTCAGTACCCACCTGCCATCATTTAAAGTGCCTCTGATTAACCCCAAATAAAGTTCAGCTGTTCTAGGAGGTCTTTCCTGACATTTTCTTAGTCGCATCCTACAGCAAAAGCCATGGTTCGTAGAGAGCTTCCAAAGCATCCGAGGAATCTCATTGTTAAAAGGTATCAGTCAGGAGAAAGGTATTAGATATACCATGGAACACAGTGAAGACAGTTATCATTAAGTGGAGAAAATGTGGCACAACAGTGACCTTACCAAGAACTGGACGTCCCTCCAAAATTGATGAAAAGACAAGAAGAAAACTGGTCTGGGAGGCTGCCAAGAGGCCTACAGCAACATTAAAAGAGCTGCAGGAATATCTGGCAAGTACTGGCTGTGTGGTACATGTGACAACAATCTCCCGTATTCTTAATATGTCTGGGCTATGGGGTAGAGTGGCATCATCATGTTACAGTTGTAGCACCATCAGTTGTTTGTTGTAATGTACACTCAGTGTTATCTTTTTTAACCATGTGCTATAAATAAATGATTTTCCTACTTTAATATGATTGTTATACGTACTTAAGTGCCGTTAAAATCCAAATCCAAGGAGAACCTATTTTTTGCCTCTAACTCAGGATGCTGGCACTATGGAGTAATCACTGATATCTTCTACTTTTCTCACGAAGAAAAACATCCAAGCCCGGCTACATTTTGCAAAAACACATCTGAAGTCTCCCAAAAGCATGTGGGAAAATGTATTATGGTCTGATGAAACCAAGGTTTAACTTTTTGGCCATAATTCCAAAAGATACGTTTAGCACAAAAACACTGCACATCACCAAAAGAACACCATACCCACAGTAAAGCATGGTGGTGGCAGCATAATGCTTTGGGGCTGTTTTTCTTCAACAGGGGCCTTAGTCAAGGTATAGGGAATGATGAACAGTTCCAAATACCAGTCAATATTGGCACAAAACCTTCAGGCTTCTGTTAGAAAGCTGAACATGAAGAGGAACTTCATCTTTCAGCATGACAATGATCTTAAGCAGCCTTTCTCAACCTTTTAACCCTAGAGGAACCCCAAAAATAACTTTCGGGTCTCGAGGAACCCTTACTAAAACCAATTTATCAGGGGTCAATAGGAACAATGCTACTGGTGGCCAATAGGAAGAATGTCCCCCGTAAACTAGGTGCTTAGAATGCCACCCTTAAAGACAGCTAAAAAGATATTTGGTGTCATGCTCCTGGCTTTGCTAAGGGATGCTGAACCTTGAACTCTGCAGGCACCATCAAAAAGGTGGTTCATCAGCCACAGCTCAAGGAACCCCTAGCAAACTTTGGAGGAATGCTGGTTGAGAATAGCTGATCTAAAGCATACATCCAAATCAACAAAGGCATGGCTTCACCAGAAGAAGATTAAAGTTTTGGAATGGCCCAGCCAGAGCCCAGATCTGAATCCGATTGAAAATCTGTGGGGTGATCTGAAGAGGGCTGTGCACAGGAGATGCCCTCGCAAACTGACAGATTTGGAGTGTTTTTTGCAAAGAAGAGTGGGCAAATATTGCCAAGTCAAGATGTGTCATGCTGATAGACTCATACCCAAAAAGATTGAGTGCTGTAATTAAATCCAAAAGGTGCTTCAACAAAGTATTACCATATATACTCAAGTATAAGCCGAGATTTTCAGCAAATTTTTTTGTGCTGAAAATGCCCCCCTCGGCATATACTCGAGTCACTTTTTTGCGCCTAATCTCCTGGATTTTTGGGACACGGTACCAGTTCTCTGCCCCCCAAACTTGGCACACATGTAGCCCCACTCTTCCTCTACAAGTGTGCAAAGTTTGTTGTCCGGAGGACCTATGGCCGGGGAGCACCGATTTTTCAAATCCGGGCACCCCTTCCATAGAGTCCCATGTTAAATGGTAATTTCTCCGGTGATTTTGGGGACCCGGTACCGGCCGGTCGTAGGTCCCCTGGACCCGGAATGTGGCACACATGTAGCCCCATTTCTTCTCTACATGTGTGCAATGTTTGTTGTCTAGGGGACCTACGGCCGGGGAGCACCGATTTTTCAAAGCCGGGCACCCCTTCCATAGACTCCCATGTTAAACGTCAGTCTAGTCATGGGCACAGTGAGGCATGGACACAGGGAGGCATGCAAATGGACACAGGGAGGCATGCAGATGGACACCCTAGGCTTATACTCGAGTCAATACGTTTTCCCAGTTTTTTGTGGTAAAATTAGGTGCCTCGGCTTATATACAGGTCGGCTTATACTCAAGTATATACGGTAGTTTAAGGGTGTGCACACTTATGAAACCATATTATTATTATTATTTTTTTATTCCTACTTCCCTCCACCTAAAAAAGATTTCAGTTTGTTGTTCAACTGAGTTGTACAGTTTATAGGTCACATTAAGGTGGAAAAAGTTCTGAAATGATTTATCTTTGTCTCATTATTTGACAATACAGAAACCGGACATTTTAACAGGGGTGTGTAGACTTTTTATATCCACTGTATATGATTTAAAGTGGTTGTAAACCCACTTTGACAACTTGCACCTACAGGTAAGCCTAGATTAAGGTTTACCTGTAGGTGCAAGAAATATCTCCTTAACCTACACGGTTAAGGATATATTTGCTAAAAACACTGCACCGGTGTCTACGGCGCATGTGTGCCATAGACAACGGCGCAGGCGCACTAGCGGGCCGGCTTCATGAATGGGATCATGCCGGTTTTCTGAATGGGATTATGCCGGCCCCGCGCGCATGCGTGTGACGTCATTGCCGCTCCGGCCAATCACGGAGCGGCGATACCAGGAAGAAGCTCAGAGGGGACATGGCGGCAGTGGCGGAGGAGAACGAGGAGGACTTCGGGGGCTTCGATTTCAGGTAAGTGCCACATAATGAGCTAGTATGCTATAACTACTAGCTCATTATGCCTTTCTCTTGCAGGGGTTTGTTTTTCTTAAAATGTTTTAGAGGGTTTACTTCCTCTTTAATGTACACTTGTCACAAGTGAATTGATATAAAAATAGGCTTCAATTGTAAAAGGCAGTTGCCTACATGAAATGTCATCTACCCAGGAGTCCCCCAAACTTTCTACATACTAAAATGTCCCTATGTACCTGCTGCATTTCACAATGGACAATTACACAGTGGGGGTTATTTACGAAAGGCAAATCCACTTTGCACTACAAGTGCAAAGTGCACTTGAAAGTGCAGTCGCTGTAGATCCGAGGGGGACATGCAAGGAAAATAAAAAAAACAGCATTTTAGCTTGCACATGATTGGATAATAAAATCAGCAGAGCTTCCCCACATTTCAGATATACCCCACAGTCTTACTGCACTTTTAAGTGCACTTGTAGTACAAAGTGGATTTGCCTTTCGTAAATAACCCCCAGTGTCTTGCGTGGGGACTTGTTTAAGCCTCATCATGATGTATTAACATATCTCCCAACCGTCCCTGATTCACCGGGACCGTCCCAGGATTTGACCTAAGTCCCGTCGTCCCAGCGAATCAAGGCTTTGTCCAGGAGTGGAGCCAAGTGCTGGAACAAGTTCCAGCACTTTGTTCCAGTGACGTGCCTGCAAGCACGGCCTAGCGCAGGCACCAACACCCGACTGTGGGGTGTCTTGGGTCCCGCACTGCTGTGTATATATGACAGACAGCAGGCGGTAAGACATGTCGGCTGCCGCACACATACACACACGGTGCACTGCAGAGCGGTTTGTGGCTCCACCTCCTCGACTGTGATGCAGACAGGAAGGGAGAGGCAGGGAGGAGTCATGTCATGCTCGGATCTGTAGTGGGGTGGGCTGTGGGCTACCCCCTCCCCCCTCCCCGTGCACTGGCCCCAGATTTTACCTGTGCCTCCCTCCCCCAGACTGCCCCCCCTAAGAATAGAATACCTGGCTGCGGAGAGAAGTGACAGTGGCTGTGCTCTCTCCTGTCTTTCCAGCGATCCTCCATATGACAGGTGACACCGGATTCATAGATTGCACTGTACACTGTATGATTAATGCCACCTGTGTCTTCCAAGAGCTGCTCATCTTCCGGCAGCAAGAAATGTGCATGGGGCGCGGTAATCCTACAGTGTACATTACAATCTGAACTATGGATCCAGCCGGTGTCATATGCTGTATGGAGAAGCTCTGGTATGACAGGAGGGGGGAGAGGTTTGTATAGGGGGTTTGCTATTTGCACAGGGAAGGTACATTTTGGCGGGAGTATTTTTGAAAGGAGGAGGAATAGGGGGGGATCTGTACTAGGAGGGGGTGGTAGAATTTTGGTTAAGAGGAAGAATGGGGGGGGGGATTAGACCCCCTGTACCCTGTCCTATAGACTCCTGTCCTCCGTCCTGCTGACCCCCTGTACCCTTCCCTATTGACTCCTGTCCTCCATCCTGCTGACACCCTGTACTCTGCCCTATTGACTCCTGTCCTCTGTCCTGCTGACCCCCTGTACCCTGCCCTATTGACTCCTGTCCTCTGTCCTGCTGACCCCCTGTACCCTGCCCTATTGACTCCTGTCCTCCGTCCTGCTGACCCCCTGTACTCTGCCCTATTGACTCCTGTCCTCCGTCCTGCTGATCCCCTGTACCCTGCCCTATTGACTCCTGTCCCCTGTACCCTGCCCTATTGACTCCTGTCCTCCATCCTGCTGATCCCCTGTACCCTGCCCTATTGACTCCTGTCCTCCATCCTGCTGACCCCCTGTACCCTGCCCTATTGACTCCTGTCCTCCATCCTGCTGACCCCCTGTACCCTGCCCTATTGACTCCTGTCCTCCGTCCTGCTGACCCCCTGTACCCTGCCCTATTGACTCCTGTCCTCCGTCCTGCTGACCCCCTGTACTCTGCCCTATTGACTCCTGTCCTCCGTCCTGCTGATCCCCTGTACCTTGCCCTATTGACTCCTGTCCCCTGTACCCTGCCCTATTGACTCCTGTCCTCTGTCCTGCTGACCCCCTGTACCCTGCCCTATTGACTCCTGTCCTCTGTCCTGCTGACCCCCTGTACCCTGCCATATTGACTCCTGTCCTCCATCCTGCTGATCCCCTGTACCCTGCCCTATTGACTCCTGTCCTCCATCCTGCTGACCCCCTGTACCCTTCCCTATTGACTCCTGTCCTCCATCCTGCTGACACCCTGTACTCTGCCATATTGACTCCTGTCCTCTGTCCTGCTGACCCCCTGTACCCTGCCCTATTGACTCCTGTCCTCTGTCCTGCTGACCCCCTGTACCCTGCCCTATTGACTCCTGTCCTCCGTCCTGCTGACCCCCTGTACTCTGCCCTATTGACTCCTGTCCTCCGTCCTGCTGATCCCCTGTACCCTGCCCTATTGACTCCTGTCCCCTGTACCCTGCCCTATTGACTCCTGTCCTCCATCCTGCTGATCCCCTGTACCCTGCCCTATTGACTCCTGTCCTCCATCCTGCTGACCCCCTGTACCCTGCCCTATTGACTCCTGTCCTCCATCCTGCTGACCCCCTGTACCCTGCCCTATTGACTCCTGTCCTCCGTCCTGCTGACCCCCTGTACCCTGCCCTATTGACTCCTGTCCTCCGTCCTGCTGACCCCCTGTACTCTGCCCTATTGACTCCTGTCCTCCGTCCTGCTGATCCCCTGTACCTTGCCCTATTGACTCCTGTCCCCTGTACCCTGCCCTATTGACTCCTGTCCTCTGTCCTGCTGACCCCCTGTACCCTGCCCTATTGACTCCTGTCCTCTGTCCTGCTGACCCCCTGTACCCTGCCATATTGACTCCTGTCCTCCATCCTGCTGACCCCCTGTACCCTGTCCTATTGACTCCTGTCCTCCGTCCTGCTGACCCCCTGTACCCTGCCCTATTGACTCCTGTCCTCCGTCCTGCTGACCCCCTGTACTCTGCCCTATTGACTCCTGTCCTCCGTCCTGCTGATCCCCTGTACCCTGCCCTATTGACTCCTGTCCCCTGTACCCTGCCCTATTGACTCCTGTCCTCTGTCCTGCTGACCCCCTGTACCCTGCCCTATTGACTCCTGTCCTCTGTCCTGCTGACCCCCTGTACCCTGCCATATTGACTCCTGTCCTCCATCCTGCTGACCCCCTGTACCCTGTCCTATTGACTCCTGTCCTCCGTCCTGCTGACCCCCTGTACCCTGCCCTATTGACTCCTGTCCTCCATCCTGCTGACCCCCTGTACCCTGCCCTATTGACTCCTGTCCTCCATCCTGCTGACCCCCTGTACCCTGCCCTATTGACTCCTGTCCTCCGTCCTGCTGACCCCTGTACCCTGCCCTATTGACTCCTGCCCTCCATCCTGCTGACCCCCTGTACCCTGCCCTATTGACTCCTGCTCTCCATCCTGCTGACACCTGTGCACCTGCCTGTCACTACACAGGGGAGGATTCACTTGTAGGCAGTTTATGTCTAATGTGAGAGGCCATGTCAGCTCTGAAATGCGAATTGGAAAGCTTATTTATGCCTATTGCATAAAATAAAAGAAGGTGGTTACCCCTGTAGAGTCTATAAAGAAACAGCCTGCCAACTCACCAAGCAAATGGGTGGCGTTCCTGGAGCCAATAGTCAAGTAGGCTAAGTAATTATATCCAATGATCTGTGCAACATATTTATTTGAAAACAGTCTTCACTTTTTCTTATATTTTAAAAATGCTTGCAACATATTCAATATTCATGTCAATATTTGAAAATGCAATTTAAAAAAAATATTTAAGGTAAACAGTCAAAGGTAAAATATGTTGCAGCCAATCCCTTTGAAATGCTGTGCAAGCACACATATGGAAGCACAAGCATATAAACATGACATCCAAATTAGAGAAACTAGCTACTCACCCTTGGTAGCAGTCAGTTTCCCTTTAGTAAACCCAACCTTTTCTATCTCAATAGTGAACAGTATATATAATGACCAGTAGGTGGCAGCCTTTTCTTCACTTAATATTATACAGTTGTTTAAATGTACCTTCTTTAAGACAGGTTCTTAACCTATGGTACAAGAACACCTAGAGGTGTTTTCTGTTTGTTACATTTATCATATGAATTTGGGGTTTTAAAAGACAGTGCATTATAAATAAAAGTGATATCGGTAAAAATTTGAGTTATATTATACATGCCAAACCTCCAAATACACAGATGAAATACATACATGTGCATGGCAAGCAAGGCAGTAATCAAATCTACATTCTTCTGCTGTGTATTATCCATGTACAATTTACCTGCTGTGACATCTATTGCACCACTGGCATTGCCACTGTACACACTAGTACATTTATGTGAACTGTTTTACCTGCTAAAGGATTTTAAATTCTGTTCAGCTGTTCTATTGATCCAGTAACGCTAGACAGTCAGTAGAGGCCAAGTTAGTCCCCTGATGCCTTGTACACACGACCGGTTTTCCCGGCAGGAAAACTGCCATGACAGTTTTTCGCCAGGAAAAACGGCCGTGTGTATGCTCAATCCTGCCGGGAAAACTGCGGAAAAAAAAAAGAACTTGTTCTCTATTTTACCGTCAGGCAAAAATCCTGCCAAGAAAACCGGTCGTCTGTATGGTTTCCCGAGGGGAAAAAAACGTGCATGCTCGTAAACAATTCAACGCATGCGCAGAAGCATAGAACGTCATTTTGTCGGCTCTTCGTAGTCTTTGACGTCACCGCGTTTTTGACATTCAAAAGTTCAGCGGTCTTTTGTGTGACTGTGTGTATGCAAGGCAGGCTTGACAGGAATCCCGTCAGGAAAAACTTTGTTTTTTTTCCTGCCGGGAAAAATGGTCTTGTGTACAAGGCATCACTCTTCTTTCCTTCAGTTAAACTTCATGAATGCCTTACAGGACAACTTCATGTCCCAATTGGTGGCTTCGCCAACTTGAAAGAATGCCCTGCTAGATCTATTAATTACGAACGATCCAAGTCTGATCTCAGATGTGGCAATACGGAACAACTTGGGATCTAGCGATCATAGGATGATCGCATTTAGCTTAAACCATAGACAAAGGAGACACAAGGGTAGCACAAGAACACTAAATTTCAAATGAGACAATTTTTCGGAACTGCTGTCATTACTACATGACATCAATTGGGACCAAATCCTAGAAACATTGAACACGGAAGAAAAATGGGAATTCTTTAGAAGCATATTAACCACTTCAATACAGGGCATTTTCACCCCCTTCCTGCCCAGACCAATTTTTAGTTTTCAGCGCTGTCGCACTTTGAATGACAATTGCGCGGTCATACGACGTGGCTCCCAAACAAAATTTAAGTCCTTTTTTTCCCCACACATAGAGATTTCGTTTGGTGGTATTTGATCACCTCTGCGGTTTATATTTTTTGCGCTATAAACATAAGAAGAGCGTAAATTTTGAAAAAAACACAATATTTTTTACTTTTTGATTTAAAAAAATAAATAAATTTAAATAAAAAAAAACAAAAACGATTTTTTTCCCTCAGTTTAGGCCGATATGTATTCTTCTACATATTTTTGGTAAAAAAAATCGCAATAAACGTATATTGAATGGTTTGCGCAAAAGTTATAGCGTCTACAAAATAGGGGATAGTTTTATTGCATTTTTATTTATTTTTATTTTTTACTAGTAATGGCGGCGATCTGCGATTTTTATTGTGACCGTGAAATTGCGACGGACATATCGGACACTTTTGACACATTTTTGGGACCATTCACATTTATACAGCGATTAGTGCTATAAAACTGCACTGATTACTGTGTAAATGTGCCTGGCAGGGAAGGGGTTAACACTGGGGGGAGAGATCAAGGGGCTAAATATGTTCCCTAGTGAGGGATTCTAACTGTAGGGGGAGGGGACTCACAAGGGGAGGAGACCGATCTGTGTTCCTCTGTACTGGGAAGTGGGAACACACATCGGTCTCCTCACCTCTGACGGGATGTGGATCTGTGTGTTTACACACACAGATCCACGGTCCTGCCGTAATCACGGGCAATCGCGGGTGCCCGGCAGACATCGCGCACCGGGTCCCGAGCGATGCCGCGCGCGCGCTCCCTAGGTGGCCGGGAAGCCCAGGACGTCATATGACGTCCACCCAGGATGGGAGATCCCTCCTGTGGACGTCATTTGACAATGGGCGGGTATTGAAGCGGTTAAACAAAGGTATCACACACTGCATTCCAATGGGCGATAAATATAGAAGAGCGAAAGTTAAACCTGGGTGGCTAAATCGTAATGTAAAAAGTCTCATTAAAGAAAAAAAAATAGCCCTTAAAAAATATAAAGGGGATGGGTCACCATCAGCATTCCAACACTACAAGGAATGCAATAAGAAGTGTAAGAACGCAATCAGGGTGGACAAAAAAAAAAAAGAACGAGACACATATTGGAGGAGAGTAAATAAAAATCCAAGTAATTTTTTTAGATAAATTAACAGTAAAAAGGCGAGATCAGAGCACATTGCCCACATAAAAGACGAGGATGGGAGGATGGTTATGGGTGACATAGAGAAGGCAACTGTACTAAATGCCTTCTTCTCCTCAGTTTTTACACTGGAAAAGGAGGGGTATACCAACCACAACAGTACTGTTAGTGACACATCACAGGGCATACCCTTGTGGCTAACAGAGGCCGGAGTGAACGAAAGACTTAATAAACCTAATACAAATAAATCACCAGGCCCAGATGGCTTACACCTGAGAGTCCTCCAAAAACTCAGTCAGGTTATAGCCAGACAATTGTTCCTAATCTTTGCGGACATCATACTGACAGAAATTGTACCAGCTCATTAGAGAAAAGCCAATTTGGTACCAATATTTAAAAAAGGACAGAGATAAATCCCTGGAAACTACCGGGCAGTCAGCCTAACATGAAAAGTAGGTCAATTATTGGAGGGGATAATAAGGGACTATATCCATAAATTTACTGAAGAAAAGAATATCATTAGTAGTTATCAGCATGGGTTTACAAAAGGTCGTTCTTGCCAGACCAATCTGTTAACATTCTACGAGGAAGTGAGCTGCCTTCTAGACAGGGGAAGGCCTGTGGATTTAGTGTACCTGGATTTTGCAAAAGCATTCTATACAGTCCCTCATTATTGCTTAGTTTACACGCTGAGGTCTGCAGGCATGGACCACAAGGTTTGTTCTTGGGTAAAAAACTGGTTACAGGGGCATGTCCAAAGGGTGGTGATAAATAACGTGTACTCAGACTAGTCTGGAGTGGTAAGTGGGGTACCCCAAGGTTCTGTCTTGGGACCAACTCTATTAAATTTATTCATAAATGGGATGGAATGAGACAAATAGCTCAATCTCAGTTTTTGCTGACAACACAAAATTAAGCAGGGCAATTACTTCACATGAGGATATAGAAATTTTACAGAAAGACCTGAACAAAATAATGGAGTGCACAATACATGGCAAATAAGGTTTAATGTGGAAAAATATAAAGCAATGCACTTGGGGGCAAAAAATATAAATACGAACTACTCACTAGGGGGAGAACCGCTGGGGGAATCAAGGATAAAGAAAGATCTGGGGGTCCTAGTAGATGACAGATTGAGCAATAGCATGCAATGTCAAGCTGCAGCTACCAAAGTTGGCAGAATATTAACATGCATAAAAAAATGGATATACTCCAGAGATAAAATGATAATCCTGCCACTTTATAAAACTCTGGTTAGACAACATCTGGAGTACTCTGTCCAGTTCTTGTCACCAGTCCTCAGAAGGGATGTACTGGAGCTGGGGAGAGTTCAAAGAAGGGCAACGAAACTAATAAGGGGACTGGAGGACCTCAATTACAAGGAACACCTGCAAGCACTAAATCTATTCACGCTGGAGAAACGACGCTTGAGAGGAGATATGATAACGATTTACAAATATCTCAAACATAGGAAAAAAACTATTCCGTGTCAAGGAGTGTAAGAGGACACGGGGCCACATAATGAGATTGGAGGAGAAGCGGTTTAATCTTAAACTGCGCAGGTTTTTTTTTTAACTGTCAGGGCAATAAGGATGTGGATTTCTCTTCCACAAGTGGTGGTGTCAGCGGGGAATATGGATATTTTTAAGAGACTCTTGAATGTGCATCCTAAAGAACACAACATACAGGGATATGGGAAATAATTATAGACACTGACACACATGCACCTACACAGGTTGAACTGGATGGACTATTGTCTTTTCAACCTTACCTACTATGTAACTATGTACCTTGGTCACCCAACTTATCCAGCTGGCTGCCTGGGCAGTGGTATTGTCACAGAACACGAACAGGCCATCCCTCTGACCATTCTGATTACTCTTTCTGCCAACAAACACACTGGGGGAAGGGGGGGGGGGTTATTTACTAAAACTGTAGCGTGCAAAATCTGGTGCAACTCTGCATATAAACCAATCAGCTTCCAGGTTTTATTGCCAATGCTTAATTGAACCAGCTGAACTTAGAATCTTATTGGCTGCCATGCACGGCTGCACCGGTTTTAGTAAATCTACCCCACTATTTTAAAATGACAGCACTGCAATGCAATAATAGACAGTCACTGATGTCTATCCTCCTGTAGAAAATTACAGAAACTTAATTAGAGAGACTATTTAGGTACTTATACTAACTGTTTTTAACAACATTTTTTCAAATAGGCAAACATTTCTAAGGGATATGAATGAGGCTTTCATGACTGACCTCCTTTTGAAAATGCTAGTTACCTGACTATTATGCTGACCGTAGATTCAATGCTCTTTGAGTCACTGACCTGGAAAGTAACTTATGTGACTAAAAGTATTGTGCAAGGGGATAGCATAAAAGCAAGAAAGACAGCAGTTGAAGAATGCGACAGTCAACAATTGCAGTCACCGTGTTTCCCTATGGAAAGATTTCCTATAAAGCTGAACTTCGGGCACAACAAAGTTATCACGGGTAAAGCCCCATCATGCCCGAGGCTTTGTTTTGTGAATAGCCAGGAGGAATTGGAGCAACGACCACAGTACTGGGGTCTGCAACCTGCGTCACTTACATCCAAGCAGCCTGAAAGCACATGTAAATGAGCAGAATTGCCTAATGTACAAAAAAGCCTCCATGATGGGGGTTGCTATTGAGGGAAAGGAAAGCATAACTGCTTTAAACATGGTTGTTTTTTATAGAATGCAGTGCACAACTACGTAAAGTAGTAAGGTTTTACTAAGATTAGTAAGATTATGTGCACCTACAAGTTCTTATTCATCAATCCAATCACCTGATAGCTGCTTAAAGTGGTTGTAAAGGTTCCTATTTAAAAATAAATAACACCGAGTGGCCCCGATTGTCCTCTTCTGGGGTCCCACGGTGGCTCTCTCGGCTCCTCCCCGGAATAGATAACCCTCTCTGGGAAGCTCTCTCCCGAGGGGGTTACCTTGCGAGCACGCTCCCGTGTCATACACTCAGTGTCCATAGCCGCCGAGTGTATGACTCGGCCCCGCCCTCCGGCGCCCGCACCATTGGATTTGATTGACAGCAGCAGGAGCCAATGGCTGCGCTGCTATCAATCTATACAATGAAGCCATGGAGAGAGCGACGCAGGATCGCGCCCACAAAAATTCGGGGCTCAGGTAAGTGAAACGGGGGGGCTGGGGGACCGGACACTGCAAGGTGTTTTTTCACGCATTAAGGTGAAAAAACACAAAGGTTTACAACCCCTTTAAGCCTCGTACACATGATGAGAAAATCAGACGAAAAATTCCGCTTTCAATTTTATCGTATGATAATATGATTGTTAGTACACAGCTGTCATCTGAAATTTTCTGAAGGGACAAACACAAAAACCTTTTTCATTTAACCATTTCAGCCCCAGGATTTGCCCCCTTCCTGACCAGGACATTTTTTGCGATACGGCACTGCGTCGCTTTAACTGACAATTGCGCGGTTGTGCGATGTTGTACCCAAATAAAATTGATGTACTTTTTCCCCCAGAAATAGAGCTTTCTTTTGGGGGTATTTGATCACGTTTTTAATTTTTTGTGCTATAAACAAAAATAGAGCAACAGTTAAAAAAAAAAAAACACAATATTTTGTACTTTTTGCTATAATAAATATCCTCCAAAAATAAAAAAAATAAAAAAAATTCTTCATCAGATTAGGCCGATATGTAGTCTTCTACATATTTTTGTTAAAAAAAAATCGAAATAAGCGTATATTGATTAGTTTGTGCAAAAGTTATAGCGTCTACAAAATAGGGGATAGATTTATGTAGTTTTTATTATTATTTTTTTTCACTAGTAATGACGGCGATCTGTGATTTTTATTGGGACTGCGACATTGCGGCAGACAGATCGGACACTTTTGACACTTTTTTGGGACCATTGACAGTTATACAGCGATCAGAGCTAAAAATAGCCACTGATTACTGTACCAATGTCACTGGCAGGGAAGGGGCTAACACTAGGAGGTGATCAAGGGGTTAAGTGTGTTCCCAAGTGTGTTTCTAACTGTGGGGGGATGGGACTGACTGGGGGAGGAGACATATCGTTGTTCCTACTTAGTAGGAACACATGATCTGTCTCTACTCCCCTGACAGAACCGGGATTTGTGTGTTGAATCTCCATTCTCGTTCTGTCAGGAGCGATCGCGGGTGCTCGGCTAAAATCGTACTTGCCGGGCACACGCATCGGCTCCGGGGACACGCTGTGTGCGCGCCTGCTATAGCGTCCTAAAGAGCCACCGTATAGCTATGGCGAGTTGCGCAGCCGTGTCAACCTGCCACGGTATAATAGCGGCGGCTGGTCGGCGAGCTGTTAATCAGTACAGTTTTTGTCCGAAAATACAAATACATTACAGCACTTCTGAATTTTTCTTCTGTCGTATGAGAATTTTTGTACTTTAGTAACCTATTCGTATTCAATATGGAGATTAGCATGCAAAAAAAACGGACGATTATTCATCCGATAATCTTATCGGCTTTAACTCCATCAGTGACTGAATTATCAACCTGTGTCCTGTGAGGTCCTCCAAGGAAAATCAAAAATCCTATTTCAAAACGCATTACACTTTAACCACTTGTCGTCCGCGCCATAGCTGAATGACGGCTACAGCGCGGACCAGAACTTCCGGGAGGCCGTCAATAGACGTCCTCCCCTTTGCACACGCCCCGCGCGCCCTGTGATCACCGAGTTACTGAGACTCGGGTGGTCACAGATCCGAGTAAGGGGCCGGTCCCGGCCCCTTACCACGTGATCAGCTGTCAGCCAATGACAACTGATCACGTGATGTAAACAAAGCTCGGTAATCTTTTTTTTTCTCCTCACGCTGATAGCTACCTATCAATGCCCACGAGTGCCACCTATCAATGCCCATGAGTGCCACCTATCAATGCTCACGAGTGCCACCTATCAATGCCCACCAGTGGTGCCAATCAGTGCCACCTAGCAGTGCTGCCTATCAGTGTAACCTACCAGTGCTGATCAGTGCCCATCATTGCCACCCATCAGTGCCCATCACTGCCACCTATCAGTGCCCATCACTGACAGATATCAGTGCCACCTATTAGTGCCACTTCTCAGTGCCCACCAGTGCCACCTATCAATGCCCTTCAGTGCCACCCATCAGTGCCACCTCTCAGTGTCACCTCTCAGTGCCCACCAGTGCCACCTATCAGTGTCCACCCTTGCTGCCTTACAGTGCCCTTCAATGCAGCCCATCGGTGCCCATCAGTGCAGCCCATCGGTGCCCATCAGTGCAGGCTATCAGTGCCCATCAGTGCAGCCTCATCAGCGTACATCAATGAAGGAGAAAAATTACCTGTTTGCAAAATTTTATAACAAAATATAGAAAAATATAATTTATTTTTTTTAAATTCAGTCTTTTTTAATTTTTTCAACAAAAAATTAAAACCGCAGAGGTGATCCAATACCACCAAAAAAAAGCTCTATTTGTGGAAAAAAAATCATAAAAATGTCATTTGGGTACAGTGTTGTATGACCGTGCAATTGTCATTCAAAGTGCATCAGCGCTGAAAGCTGAAAATTGGTCTGGGCAGAAGGGGGGTTTAAGTGCCTAGCAGGCAAGTGGTTAAACCACTGATCTGTTTTATCCAGGCTCTAAATCAGGCATATCGATTTGGTGCTTTATGAACTGCGTCCAGCTGACCCTCATGCTCTTTTTGTACAGCCTTCACCAGTTTAGGAATAATAAAAAAAAAAGAACAAATGCACGCCCCACTGTTCTTCAGTTATGTCCTTATGTTAATCCGCATATAAATACTTAAGGAAATTATTTATTTATTTCTACATCTCAATAATGTAGGCTGCATTATTTTAAAATGTGAAGTCTCGTACACACGACCAATTTTCTTGGCAAGAACCAGCAAGAAACTTGCTGTCAGAGCTTTCTTGCCGAGTAAATCGGTCGCGTGTACGCGGCTTTCAGGTTTCTCGTCAAGAAAACAGGCAAGAATCTCGACGAGAAAAATAGAGAACCTGCTCTCTATTTTCTCATCGGGATTCTCATCGGCCTGTTTCTCGATGAGAAACCTGAGTGTGTGTACGCTTACCTGTCGCCGTGGAAACCCACGCATGCTCGAAATGACTTTGACGCATGCGCGGTAGCTTCCTAGGCATAGGTAGGGTGTAGCAAGATGGCGGCGACGGAATCGAATGTGACGAGCGCACGGTCGTCGTAGTTGATGACGTCACCGCGTTCGTGCCATTCAAAAGAACGGCGGTTCTTTTAAAAGGTACGTGTGTACACTCGGCCGGGACAAGATTCTTGTCCAAGAATCTCGTCAGGAAAAACGACAATTTTTTTCCTGACGAGATTCTCGGTCGTGTGTACGAGGCTTGAAACTATTATATTTTTCTGAAGTTTAGTAGGTGCAGCCCTCAGTAGACATAATGCAGCCCCTTTAAAGATTTAGTCCCTTCAATTTGGCACTCAGTTTTATCTGATTTTAACATTCCTGCTCTAAACTAATGCCGCGTACACACGATCGATTTTCTCGACGGTGAAAACACCATCGAGAAAATAGACGGGAAAAACGAGGAATGGCTTGTTCACCTACACACGGCTGTTTTTACCGACATTTTTTCTCTTGGTCGAGAAAAACGACCGTGTGTAGGCTCCCCGGCAGTGTTTCCCTATGGGAAAACTGCAGCGGAAAAAAATGCCGTGAATCACGACGAGAAAAATTAGAGCATGTTCTAATTTTTCTCATCGTGATTAATGCCGTTTTTCTCGTCGGGAAAAATGGTCAAAAGCCCACACACGGTCGTTTTTCTCGTCAAAGAGAAAAAATTTAATTTTTCCCTACGAGAAAAATGGTCATGTGTACGCGGCATTATAGTTGAGTCATAAAAACTGTTAGGAAAATAGAGGAAAGTGAAGCTGTGGCCTAGACTCTTTGTTTTAATTGGAATAAAAATCTAGCTGATGAATATAGGCAACTACTCCACCTTTCCCCAAATTTCCTTGCTCCACTTTTAATATATCTGCCCTCAAGAAATTGATTTCAGCTCCTGGGGCTTATTTATAAAAGCTTGAGCAAAATTGGAGAACTTTCTTATAGCAACTCCAAGGTTTCCTGGCTCCAAGGTTTCCAAGGCTTTTTTTTACTAAAAGTTGGGCAAAAGTGAAGCTGTCGTTCCCTATTTACAAACCAGGTTCTATCTGTCAAATGAAACTGTTTACGGCAGAAAAAAAAAAAAAGATGAATTTTCCTTCGCCATGATGTCGATTTTAATATCTGGAAAAACCTTTTGAAGTGCTACAAGAATAAAATCTCTGTATCAAGAGACGGTTCTGGCAATGGCCCAAGCTGGAGGTAGTAATTTACTTTATAGTTTTTAGAACATTACTTATCAGAGGAAATCATTTCAGTTACATACTTGACTTTATTCACTTTCAGCTAGAAACTAAGCAGTATTGTGTTTAAAACCGCTGATCCAGAGATTGATTTAAAGCTCACAAAGAAAATATTGTTGCAGAAAGACACTAAGAGGAATGAAGTAATGATGAGTCATAAAGTTCTACCCCCACTTTCCACTCCTCTGCAAATATTTGATGCTACACTGAGATTCTTTATATTTTCTGCTGCTATCATCGAATATCACAAATAACCAGTTCCTTGCAGTGTTCATGTACTCTTTAATTGGCCTCAGAGTGTCTTCTTGCCTTTTATTTTTAAAGTGAAATTAAGCCCTTCGTTTTTTAAAGCTTATGTGTACTGAAAACTTCCCCTCCCCCCTAAAAAAACAAAAACCCCAAATCAGCACAAGGGACATTACTTATGATTGATGCCTTGTGTCCCTTGTGCTGCTGTCTCCTCCTCTAGTAGAATTCTTCTTCCTCCAAGTCCCCCCCCCCCTCCCCTGCCGCTGTGGTCTTTTGGTGCAACAATGGAGTCAACCGAGCTGCAACAGGCACTTATCAAGAGTGCTTGACCATGCTCACCTTTTCCTTTCATATCCTCAATTCAGAGTTTCCGTAACTACAGCTTCTTTGAATGAAGCGTGATCTATGAATGGAATCATCCTCCTGTAATCCATTTATAGATTGTGTTTCATTCATAGAAGCTATAGTTACAGCTTTCATTAATGGAGCAGCTGGATGGAAAGGACAGGCATGGTTGGGCAGTCTTGATGAACAGTTTTGTCAGCTCCATTAACCTCTGCCACACCGGAAGGTTACAGTGGTAGGAGTGGGGAATAGGAGGAGGAGGAGGCTTTCTACTAAGACCCCTTTCACACTGGGGCGGTTTGCAGGCGCTATTGCGCTAAAAATAGCGCCTGCAAACCAACCTGAAACAGCGGCTGCTGTTTCTCCAGTGTGAAAGCCCAAGGGCTTT
Organism: Rana muscosa; assembly: GCA_029206835.1. NCBI lineage: Eukaryota > Metazoa > Chordata > Amphibia > Anura > Ranidae > Rana > Rana muscosa. The sequence continues at coordinate 1,016,690,934 of CM055122.1, read as the reverse complement.
CACACTGGAGCGGTGCGCTAGCAGGACCGCTCCAAAAGTCCTGCTAGCCACATCTTTGGAGTGGTGTGTTTGCCGCTCCTCCACCACTCCTGCCCATTGAAAGCAATGGGACACCGTGGCTATACCGCCGGCATTGCGCCTCTGCAGAGGCGCATTGCCGGCGGTATTAACCCTTTTTCGGCCGCTAGCCCCCCACCCTATGTGAATGAGTATGGGGTACATCCTACCCCTACCCATTCACCTGGTGGCAAAAAAAGTTAATAAAAAACACAACACAGGTTTTTAAAGTAATTTATTAGGCAGTTCCGGGAGTCTTCCTGACGTGCGCCCCGCTATCTTCTTCCAGCTCTTTTGCTAGCGGGGTCCCGGGCTTCCTCGTCGTCTTCTTTCGACTTCGGGGGTCTTCCTGCCGGGCGCACGTCACAGTCCCATCATTCCCCGGGACTGTGACATCATACGGGGGCGGGGTCAGCGGTGGCATCCCCGGTGACTACGCCCCATGCCAATATATGTGGGTGCGCTCCGCGGCCAGAGCATTGTAACGGCGGACAGCGACGAGGCAACATCGGGCGGAGAGAAGAGGGAAGAAGACGACGCTGAAGCCCGGGACCCTGCTAGCAAAAGAGCTGGAAGAAGATAGCGGGGCGCCCGGCAGAAGGCAGAAAGAACCGGAGATCGTGGAGAAGGCACCGGAGAGCGGGAGAAGAACCGGAGAGCGCGGAGACGACACCGGAGAACAGAACAAGAGACCCCCGAAGTCGGAAGAAGACGACGAGTAAGCCCGGGGCCCGGCTAGCAAAAGAGCTGGAAGAAGATAGCTGGGCGCCCGGCAGAAGGCAGAAAGAACCGGAGATCGTGGAGAAGGCACCGGAGAGCGGGAGAAGAACCGGAGAGCGCAGAGAGGACACCGGAGAACAGAACAAGAGACCCCCGAAGTCGGAAGAAGACGACGAGGAAGCCCAGGACCCCGCTAGCAAAAGAGCTGGAAGAAGATAGCGGGGCGGCCCGACAGGAAGACCCCATACTCATTCACATAGGGTGGGGGGCCGGTATCTTGGGGCCCCCTTATTAAAGGGGGCTCCCGGATTCCGATAAGCCCCCCGCCTGCAGACCCTGACAACCAACGGCCAGGGTTGTCGGGAAGAGGCCCTTGTCCCCATCAACATGGGGGCAGGGTGCTTTGGGGTGGGGGGCCGTAGGTCGCCCCCTGTCCCAAAGCACCAAACCCCCCATGTTGAGGGCATGCGGCCTGGTACGGTTCAGGAGGGAGGGGGGGGCGCTCTCTCGTCCCTTCCTCTTCCCCTGCGGCCTGCCAGGTTGCGTGCTCGGATAAGGGTCTGGTTTGGATTTCGGGGGGACCCCCACGCCGTTTTTTGGCTTTGGGGGTTCGCCTTAAAATTCATACCAGACCTAAGGGCCTGGTATGCTCCTGAAGGGGAACCAATGCCAGTTTTTTCATTAAAATTTGGCCTGGAGTTCCCCTTCATGATTCATACCAAACACGGGACAGCGAGGCTGCCGAGAACCAGCACGATGCCAGCACGCTGGAGACATTCTCGGCCAGCTAGTCGCCTCTAGGACACGACTTGAGCGGCTGCTTCACGCTCAGGTCGTGTCCAAGTTGTCTCGCAAAGTCGCGCTGTCCCTGTGTCAGCCGACACACGAGTCGCCCCGCGAGCCGGATCGGCTTCATCCGACTTCCCGGGCGACCTCTATTCCAATCAATGGGCTCCCATAGGGAACCATTCATTTTCAATAGAGCGCCGCTGACATTTGTATTTACTATAACAGTGCGCCGCTGGTTCCTGCGCTCAATGAAGGAGTTATCCGGCGCACCAATTAAGGTATGAACCGGCGTAGCGCACTGTTATTAGTAAATCAGCCCCAATGTCTTTACCTTTATCCCTTGCTTATGTTCCAGTTAAGCTGCTGCCATGACCATTGCCCCTAGTTTCCTTTCTTGGATTGGCTTCTTTCTCTTGCAGAATCCTATGGAGTCACCTTTGCCTGCAGGGACTAGGGTGCATACTGCTGCTATTATATAGTTGCTGAATAATCAATATTGAAATATACTTTTTTAATTACACACTCCAAATGTGCTTTTTTGGGTTAACAAACACGTTAAAATATATGCAAACTCAACCACTAAAATCTCATAAGCTTTAACATGTTTATAGTCATTTCAAAAATAATTTTCAATATTTTGTTTCATTAAAATGAAACTTAGTGACCCTACCATGAAGGCAATTTCTGTTATTGGACTGAGAACATTCTGTCCTTGTCTCCCAATTGTGCTCCTGCATTGTCATTATGTATATTGGTCTACCAATGGAACTATAAATGGCAGTTTCAACACACATTATGCAGACACCCACTGTTGTCACCATTAGGAAACCCACCCTGAGAAATATGCTAGTTTGTGCCTAAACATTGGCTGCAAAGAGTCTCCTAAAGATCAGCAGTGAGATGGAACAAAGGCTAAAAAAGATGAAAACAAGTATTTAAAAAATGCAATTGTGTATGTTACACTGTGCTTTTATACAATGAAGTCACCCGTGCAACAGTATACAAATACGTGAATTACCTAGTGCTTCTGTGGGAAAAAATGTGCAAAAATAAAAATTCTCTGGGGTAGCTGCTGCTCTAATGCCGTGTACACACGATCGAGTTTCACGGCGGTGAAAACACCGCCGTGAAACCCGACGGGAAAAACGAGGACCGGCTTGGTCCCCTACACACGGCCGTTTTTCACGACATGTTTTCTCTTGGTCGAGAAAACCGGCCGTGTGTAGGCTCCCTAGCAGTGTTTCCCTATGGGAAAACTGCCGAGGAAAAAAATGCCGTGATTTGCGACGAGAAAAATTAGAGCATGTTCTAATTTTTCTCGCCGTTTTTCTCATCGGGAAAAATGCTGAAGAGCCTACACACGGCTGTTTTTCTCGTCCAAGAGAAAAAATTAAATTTTTCCAGCGAGCCATTGTCTTCTCCTGGCTGAGAGATTTTGTGTTCTGTATCTGTGCCTCTTTTAAAGTTGATTTAAGTCCTGTTATGTAACCCGACTCGTGTGGTGTATTTATTGTAAGATTTTAAATAAAGAATAATAAAAAAAAGGCTATAGTAGACATACTTACTGATAGCACATTTTCCACACATCAGGCTGTAAGGTATAAGAAGATCATGAATTCATGATCAAGATTCATGGTTAGAGTTCTCCTCAAATATATATATATTTTAGAATAATGTTTCTCTGACATGAGTGTGAACAGGATGTGACTTTTGTGGTCAAGCTAATCTTTCTTCTGTGTAACAGGCATGTATATTTAGGTTGAAATGTGACTTTGTGGTTAGGCCTTTTCCGGGAAAAAGTTTATCTCACTTCTGCTTTTTAACTGACAGATTGACCACACTGACATCTGGCGTTTCTTATCTTCCTGTTTCAAATGTCAGAACATGTCTAGTTTGACCACAATTGACGTATGTTAACTGACCGCTTTTGCAGAAGTCAAAAAACCTGTTAGAATTTATTTTTGTCTAACTCATGAGGTTTTTGCTTATTGCTGATAGGTCCATAGGAGGGAGGCAACTTTTCTCGCTGTGTATAAAAAAGGACATGTAACCATTAAATGACATATTCTAGTATACCCATTCACTGTTTATTGGTGTCTTGAATATCCGACCGGTCAGAGAGACTTCCACAGATCCTGAGTCCAGCTCGAGCCAAGAAGGTCCAACAGAACCAAACAGAACCAGAACCTTTCAGTGGTACCAGAAGTGGGGTGATCCAATTGAACAGGTAAGACCCCCTTTAATTATTATTGGGAACAACAGTCTTGCCTTGTCAATTGGTTCACCATAAAGTAGACTCTCGAGAAAACTACAAGTTTTCTGGGACTCTGTTAAGATTGAAAGGTAGATTTAGAATAGATACAGAGGGTCTCGCTAGGTTGGCCAGACCAGGTTATTAGATTGAGAAAGAATCTTAAATTCTTCTCTACATAGGACGGATCTGTGGAAACTCTATATCTAAAAGGTGTACACAAAAAGGGTTACCTTTTTAAATGTCGACTGTATATTGTTGTCCTGAATGTAAAACTGGTTTATTGTTTGCTTATAAAGGGAAGACCACGTGATTAGTGGCAATTGTTCCAGGGGGGTATCATGTCAAAATTGGCAAGGGTCCTATGTTCCAGGGATCAAAACAACATATGTTAAGATTTAATATACATAATTCTTTATCATATAGTTTGACACTCGAGGGCCTAAGTGTGGCTGAAATCCAGTGTCTAATTATATACCAAAAAAAGGAGAACACTGGGTTCCTTGTCATAAATCTATAAATTGTCATAAGTTTAAGGACATTTTCCGCCCCTGGAACGAAATAGAGAAAGCAAGACAGAATTTTTTTAATTTTAAAGTATAAGTATTATTGTTTGCTATAATGGGTAATCAAGCAGGAAAGGAAGCTGAAGGTAAGCAGCACCAACCCTCTCCGATTGATTACATTAAAGTCAATTAAGGGAAAAATTATACTGATCCTTTTTGGTCACTAGTTTTAAAAACAGCACATCAGTTAGAAGTGCCATGTTTGGGGGAATACGGATCATGTTCCAAGGAAGAGTGGGAGGAAGTGACCAGAATATGTGGCCAACATAAACAGTATAATTATCCCATAAAAGACCTTGACAAAGATTACATGACTAAATGTTGTAAGATTTGGGCAAAAGGGTATGAAGGAATATAGAAAGAAATATACAAGTGTAAAAATGGAAAAGAAAGAGCAATTAGAAGACGCAATAGGAAGTCCATCAGCTCCCCCTAATTTTTATCAAGAAAAATCCCCTCCATATGCTATGGTAAAAGATGAATCCCTTGTCCCAAAGAAAATATACCCCTCGTTAGATCCAAATGTTATAGCAGGAGTATTAACCATAGCTAAACAAAAGGGAACTAATTGGTTACGGGAGGGGGAAGATAGAAGACAGATAAAGGAACGTTTAAGTCAATTAGTAAAGGAGGAAGAACAGTGTATTAAAAAAAGAGGAAGATGAAGAAAAAGTGATAGAAGGAAAGCTGAGGAGGATAAGGATGATGAGGCAGTGGGTGGCTTGACCTCGGGGATAGAAGCCCTCAAATTCCCAGTTATTCACATGGGAGAAACCCCGGTCCATATCCCACTCCCCCTCGGGACGTTAAGGGATATTAAAGATCTTTGCCCAAAGCCACGCAAACACCCCAGAGAGGCAGCTCTGTTCTTACAGAGACATTGCGCAGGCACTGGCATGAATGCCGATGACTGTGCAATAATAATACAGACAGTGGATCCAGATCCCATCTGCGATGTAGAAGTTAAGACATTATTTGCTGATAATGACCCCTTTAAAAAAGGCAAAGGGATGGGAATCATTTTGGGTAGCTGTGACAGCTGTTTGGCAGTAAAGTTACAAAGGAGAGAGCGCTTTTGCAGATAATGTGCACTGCAAAGCAGGGACCGGGAGAAAACTTTTATTCATTTTGTAAACGGGTACACCAGTTATACAAAGATACAGGAATGGAGAACCCTGAACTGTATGTGAGCACAGTCATGTCCGGGGGAGATCCCAAAACAACACAGTTACTTAAATTAATTACCCCCAATTGGTCAACATTAAAACCTGATGCCTTTCTCAAAGACATTAAAAAAGCGTGCATCCTCGGGCTTATTCACTACAAAAGGAGGGGTATTTCCCTCATTTAACCCCGAACAGATAGAAAGCCCGCAGTTAGCTGCTGCACAAATGGTTGTCCCTTATACAAAACCAGTTCCCCAACAATCCCAACAAGTACAATACCAAGCATATCCCCAGGATAACCAGCAGGGTTGTTTCACATTCAGGGACATGGGACATTGGAAGTCAGAATGCCCCCTTAGGAGAGGAACAAGTAGGGCAGCTAACCGCAGGGGTAATATGGGAAGAGGCAGATTGCCCGTTGGTACAGTTCATGACAAACATCTTTTTAAATGAGTTTTGCCATTCTGACTGACCACTTCCTCTGGGAAGAGACTTAATGTCAAGTTTAAACATTCACATCAAATTTACAAAAGATGGGGGCCTGCTAGCTACATCAGAAATCTGTGATTTGTCTAACCCAAAAAAGACAGGATTTTAGAGGGTACTTTATGTTACTACCGGCACACCTTGAAGCACACCCTATATGGGCACTGCATACATTGTACACGATACAAGCCCATCATTGGGGAAGGAGCAGTAGTACATTACCAAAAACAACATCCCCTGTCAGAAGGAAAAATTGCAGGCATAGCACCACAAATAAAGCAATATTTAGCAGAAGAAATACTGAAACATACAATCAGTCCCTGGAACACCCCCATTCACCCAGTCAAAGCCAGTGGTGAATGGCGCTTTGCACAGGACCAAAGGGCCCTGAACAAAGCTATTGTCCCCCTTCCACCTTTTGTTGCGGATATTGCTACAATATTTTGTGAGATACCGGCAACGTCCAAGATCTACATGGTCATTGATTTAAGTATCACATTCTCTTCCATACCTGTTGCAGAGGAAGCCCAAAATTACTTTAAACCTGGGCTAGGCTCCCGCAAGGCTTTGCGAACAGTCCTGCAGCGTGCTCCATGGTCTTGAATCGATCTTTGAGCGATTGGGTACCAAAAGAAGGCTCAGTGTTGCTTCAGTATGTGGATGTCCTATTGCTGTGTAATGAAAATGAGGTCAGCTGTGCGGAGGACTCAGAGCACCTACTAACTCACCTCGCCTCAAAAGGTCACTTGGTGTCTCGCAAAGAGATCCAGTGGTGCAGGTCGCAGGTTGAGTACTTGGGGTGTATAATCCGAACCAAACGTTTGGTGTCACCAGCTCGAGTCAAGGCACTGTCCTCCTGAAGTCCACCAAGAGACAAGTCAGCGCTTCTCTCTTTCCTAGGGTCCATAATATACTGCAGGCAGTGGATACCTGATTGCTCTTATTATGATTCTATCCTAAGGTCTGCTACCCTGCAGGATGCCCCAAAGTTTATTGATTGGACAACAGAGAGGGTTAAGGCTTTCACAGCATTATTCAGCTCTCTAAGGCAAGCCCCTGCATTGGGACTTATAGAGTGCGAAGGGCCTTTTTCATTGTACTGTGTGGTATCTGGACCTACGGTTGCAGCGGTCCTAGCACAATCACATGGGAATTCTCTGAGACCCGTATCATACATCTCAAAGAAACTTCCAGATCAAGTTCAAGGTATGCCACATTGCTTACAGGCCGTAGCAGCCTGTGCAATGGCAGTAAAAGAGGCTTCAAAGGTGGTTCTGGGACATGACCTCACACTGTATACTACACACCTCATGACAAACATGAACACACAACACATGACAATGCAAAGGTGCAGCGGCTATGAGATTATCTTGCTAAAAACACAAAATCTAACCATAAAATCATGTTCAAAAACCTCAAAGCCCATTAGGTTTTTACATTCAGGAACACGATTGCACTGAGGTACTTGCAGAAACTACCCTCCCTAGACCAGACCTCACAGATGTTCCGTATCCAAATGCGGAAAATGTTTATGTAGATGGCAGCTGCTCCCGACCTGATGACAAAACTTATCAAACTGGTTATGCCATTGTTCAATTGCCAGATGTAATGATTGAAGCCAAATCTCTGAATGCTAGTTCAGTCCAGATTGCAGAACTCATTGCTATAACTATGGTTTGTCAGATTTTTGAAGGAAAAGATGTAAACATTTACACTGACAGCAGATATGGGTACACGGGTTGACAAAAGATCCTACTGGACTTTGGTCAACCAAGGAGGGAATAATAGGGAATAAAAGGGGTGCACCACATGATAGAATCCCTAGATTACACACAAGTCCCCACACAGAAGGGCAATTTAGAATATCTTTTGGTTATAGTTGACAGATTTACAGGATGGGTAGAAGCAATCCCTACCACAGGAGAGACAGCTAGAGTACTAGTGGATCTGTAGGTTTGGCCTTCCGGCCACTATATGGTCAGATCAAGGTCCAGCATTTACCTCGGCCTTAGTGAAGGAGCTAGTAACCCACAGAGTTCAGGAGTAGAGGAAAGCATAAACAGAACCATAAAAGACAAATTGAAAAAAGCAACAGGTGGCACAATGAAAAAGTGGTTAGATTACTTGCCAGCAGTCTTATATCAAATCAGGACTACCCCCCACAGAACAGGAATATCTCCTTTTGAGATACTTATTGGTAGGCCAGCACAGAGGAAACCTGATGAGGGAGAGGAGGTTAATCTTTATTCTTTACAGGAAGAGTACGTGAAACATCTGGTAAGTAGCCTTAGTGAAACAGAGGACAAGGTTGCTGTCACTTTTCCTCCTCTCTCCACAGAGCCTACACATCCGTATATCCCAGGAGACAAAGTATTGATAAAACAACTTGCTGTCCGGAAACAACCAGGCCCTATCTTCCAAGACCATTTGAAATTCTGAAGGTTGCCAGAACAGCTGTTCTTACAGATCAAGGACCACAATGGATCCATGCATCCAGACTAAAGACATTTCCGAAGGGAAACTGGAAGAAGGTGAAGGAGAAGACAAAGACCTCTGTTCTGGAGAGTATTCCAGAAAAGGATCCGGAAAATACTCCCTAGTGGACCATAAAAAACAAGAAACTCAGAGTTCCATACCCATAGACACTAATGGTCAAAAAGGAGGGGTCACTTCGGCAAAACTTTGTATTTTTTCCTTAATGATTACATTGTTTATTTTAATGTTCATAATCATAGGACACTGTTGGTCAGATAATTCTAACAGACCAAAAAGAAGTATTAAGTATGCTTATGCTCACAAATCAGGATATGAAAAATGTTGGATATGTAGTAAACTCCATCCTAGCACTGCTAGGATCCCCCTAATGGCAGTACCTCTAAACTTCACCCCTCTCCTAAACGGCACACCACCTGTCGTCCTTAATAATCCAATGATCAATGGGCTTCAATTCTTGAAGCCATGATCATAAGGAGGGGTTGTAAGGTATAAGAAGATCATGAACCAATATTCATGGTTAGAGTTCTCCTCAAATATATATATATTTTACAATAATGTTTCTCTGACATGAGTGTGAACAGGATGTGACTTTTGTGGTCAAGCTAATCTTTCTTCTGTGTAACAGGCATGTATATTTAGGTTGAAATGTGACTTTGTGGTTAGGCCTTTTCCGGGAAAAAGTTTATCTCACTTCTGCTTTTTAACTGACAGATTGACCACACTGACATCTGGCGTTTCTTATCTTCCTGTTTCAAATGTCAGAACAAGTCTAGTTTGACCACAATTGACGTATGTTAACTGACCGCTTTTGCAGAAGTCAAAAAACCTGTTAGAATTTATTTTTGTCTAACTCATGAGGTTTTTGCTTATTGCTGATAGGTCCATAGGAGGGAGGCAACTTTTCTCGCTGTGTATAAAAAAGGACATGTAACCATTAAATGACATATTCTAGTATACCCATTCACTGTTTATTGGTGTCTTGAATATCCGACCGGTCAGAGAGACTTCCACAGATCCTGAGTCCAGCTCGAGCCAAGAAGGTCCAACAGAACCAAACAGAACCAGATCCTTTCACAGGCCATATAGACTTTTTCTGTTAGACTGGCTATAGACGGAGCAAATTTATTTTCTTTAACCAAGAAATTTGCTCGATTTCCCCCTCAACACAGACAACTCATTGAGAATTGCTACTATATCCATCGAACCAGATATTGATGTGTCAGTTTAGCAAAAACAGTATCAAATATTGCACTAGTTTTATGTTGCCCGTTTTTGTTTTCATAGTAAAAAATATTACAAAAAAATGTTTTTTTTTACTCGGATAGGTACAGTACATTATCTATATCAGTGATCGTTAACTTGTGATCCACCCGACTTTTTCTGCTCATAAGCTATCATTCTTGTTAGTGTATTGTATGTGTGACCCAAGACAATTCCTATTTTTGCAATGTAGCCCAGGAAGGTCAAAAGACTGTACACCCCCGTTACATGTTCAAAAGACAATAGAAACTGGCATAGTGTTCCCTGCTTTTTTATGCATACAATCATATCAGGAAAATACCAATCACATGTTAAAAAAGGAGAAGAATGCATATATCACTTTAAAACTCACTCCTGTGTTGTTATAAAAGCAGATGGCTGTGGATTGATAGCAGTTGACAGCTCTCTCCCCCATTCAGCTCAACATCCAAGTCCAGTCCATACCCTACATGTTTCGTCGCAATGATGTCTTCAGGTATTACTTTATTATTTACAGTTTCCTTGATGCCAGACAGTATAGATCTCAGTACATACATGCTGTGACTTTGAGAGATGCAGCTCTCATAAACCAAAGCCATAATGTCATTTAGCTACCCATTTATAAAATACAAGGCATTCTGTGAATGGACAAGAGGTGAGCGGGGGAAAAAATGATATTATGGTTTTGGTTATTATAGTTTTGAGTTCATACTATCTGGCATAGATACAACTGTAAATAATAAAGAATCAGCAGGGATCCTAGGGGTGACATAACCCTCATGAGAGTTTATTTTTATTAAAAATGTGCGTTGTAAAAAATAATTTTTTCCTGTAACTCTGCTTTAAACACTTATCAGCAGAATGTGTCCTTGCACCAGTATCCCCTCCTTTTGTAGAGCACATGCATTATCATTTGCAAAAACCTATTATAAACTGGTTGCTTAAACACTCACACAATTGCTCTTGCACTTTAAGTTGTAACATAGGGAAAGACAAGCCTTCAAGGCAGGACACAAGTGCCTTGTTTTTCATGCAGTTTTTCTAAAAGATGTTGGCAGGATTTGCATACATCAAGTCGGCAAGAGGCTGAATTTAATTGGATGATACACAGAAAATAAGATCTTAGAAACCAGGAACAAAGGAAAGGGTTTCATTGTAATGAATTGCTGTAATACCATTATACTAACGGGCTTATTTATGTTAGCTCATGCCTTCAAGGATCCCGTTGGACTTTATACAGCATGTCACTAACGTTTCTTCTTCTAATTATTATTAAGATAAAAATGTCACCTACAAGGACAAAGTGATTAAGTGTATTTCCCAATCAAAATGACAAATATTTTGTTTTAATTTAGATGTAATGAAGATTTAGAGCTATAAAATATTAATAAAACAATAAGGCATTAAAGAATATGTTACCCCAGCATTTCATATCCCTGCTATGTGTCTGTACCATGTACTTGTGTTGTGTTGTATTTCTTCCTTTGTGTGAAATACCTGGTGATCCTGCCAGTTCCCCTGCTTTCCTATTTTTAAACTGACCATGCTAGACAAAGAGGGATTTTCTTCCCAATGTGGTCAATTTTATGGTCTGCTGGGAGCACAGCCTGACTGCCCTCCAATGATCAGATTTCTGCTAACACTCCCCCCTGCACAGCAATTTACTGGAAATATCAGTGTACTGCTGTTTCTCCATTCCCACCTCTCTAAGCCCCTTATGCAGCTGATTATGGGATCACTTATATAAAAAAAAAAAGGAAAGAAAAAACCCAAATTTACTATCAAATACTAAGGCCTTGTTCACACCTATGCGAATTACACTGCATCCAATTCGCATAACATTTTAAAATACATTGATTTCAATGAGGCTGGTTCACATATGTGCGATGCATTCGCACTGCTCATTGCCAAAAAAAGTGTACGTTTTCTAGGCATTGCGGTGCGGCTCAGGTGCGAATTCAGGTCCATTATCTTCTATGGGCACGCATCTGATTCGCAGATGTGTTTAGTTCTCATCAGGATTTCTCTCCTTCACTTCACTACACTTCCCCCCTCCCCCTCCTCTCTCCCAGGTCACCAAATTCGCAGCTAAACTGGAGATGATCTGCTGAACAGTTCTCTTATCTTTTTGCAGAGGTAAGAGAGCTGGAATTCGCACCGCACAAGTGTGAACCCGGCCTTACCGCAATTTTCCTTTCCTGTCAGACTCTATGGAAGCATACGTTTGGGTAGCCCCGCCCCGCCCTCACTCCTACCCCATAGGACCCCACTCCCATAAATTTTCAGGCTGAGCCAGAGCCCGTTTTCCATAACTAGAATACTCATGACACTGGGAGGGAATTCTTGCTGCCATTGAGTCCATCAGAAAAGGAAAATTCCGGTAAGTATTTGATAGGAAATTTTCAATTTTCCTGACAGACTTCCATGGCAGCATACATTTGGGAACTAACTAGACCAAAAAACAAGGGTGGGATGCAGAAAAAAGTAGGGTTTCAATCAGAGCATTTAGGCAACAGAAACCCTATGGATAGACATTAACAGTATAAGGAAGTTAGCTACACCCCACAATGAGCCAGAACAGCCTTAATGGAAGACATGTCATCTCCCTACAAATATTCTTGGTGCAACTTCACAGGGAGCCCATGAAGCCTACACACTCCTGGTTGAGTGTGTGGTGACTGCTTCCGTAGGAACCAAGCCCTAAGCTCTATAAGCCTATTGGCTAGCTGGAATGACCCATCTAGTGATGATTGTGGATGATATCTCCACACCACTGGTTCTGCTAGAGAGAGTGACAAATATGTCCTAAAACTGAGCAAAGCTATAGGTTGAGAGCATGCTCGAAGTATCCCAATATTCATGGCATGGAAGCAGTTATCCTTGGTGGTTCTGTATATGGGAGGAAAAAAACTTTTGTTCTCATAGGATGCAGAAGCCACCTCAGATTGCAACCCAGTTTGGATATAAACACTACCCATACTAGGCAGAATGCCAACAAGGATCCCTCATGGCACAAGGTCCAGATCCCGGCAAACCTCCTGACCAAGGAAAAAAAACCCTTAGAGAGGCTGCCTTTTTGACTGAGACTTTATTCAAAACTGGACTGAAAGAGATCCCATCTGGAGCAAAAAGCTGCCAAAGGGTCCTAAAGGCCCTGATTCTGGGCAAGCTTCCTGCTGAGGATGTAGCCCTTAGAGAGAGTGAAATCATGGCTAAATCATTACTTCAACTGGCCTGGAGGTGATCCCACCTGGAGCTCTAAGTAACCAAAGGATCCTTCCTAGCCTAAAGCTTTAATCTTGGCAAACTTCCTGGCTGATGAGATAGCCCGTAGAGTGCATGTCTTAATAGCTCAGTCTTTGCCCAATCTGCACTGAAAAGAGATCTCATCTGGAGCTGGCAAGGAAGTCTTGGCTCTCCTTCGAGTCTCAGATGCAGCCTGTAACGGCACCCCAAATACGAAAGGGGGTAACGCCGTTTAGATCCCTTCCCTCTCCTGGACACAACTTCACTGTCGATCCTCCACAGCCAGACGACCCCTTCCCATAGGAATTAATCCTTCCAAAGAACGAGACAACACGCTCTGTATCTTCCTAGGATCGAATGAATTTATTGAGAAAAACATTGTAACTTTTATACCCATCCAATACTGCATTAACCTAAAATGAACAATGGTCCAGCTCCACCCACAACATAACAAGACTCAACACACATTATTTTGACGTCTGCTAGGAGACAACAGGTTCTAATCCCCTTTACGTTTAAATAACTATGCATGACCTTTATATTCACAAGACTGTCTGTTACTTTACAATACGCACAAGGACACACTTAATTTCCCCAATCCACATCACCACAAACAATGAACAGGTCTTCTAGAAGCTGGAATTCATTAGCATTACACTAGGCAGACAGGTGATTGAGGCTGAACACCTCAGTATCTCTCAATTAACCTGTTGAGTTCAGAATAAGTAAATAGTCCTTTACAGATATCCTTGGGAATATGGTGGATAAATATTACAGACCCATTTTAGGTAGTCCAAGGTATATTTCTTAATGTCCATTATTTCCTGGCTCACCCTGTGTCCAAAGTGACCCCCCTGTCACACAGCCCCTCATCAAAGTATTGGATGAGTAAGGGATAGTCTACCCATGACATGAGACATTGGATATGACAGGGACTGCAGAGATCTGCACTCTAAGAGAGCTTAAGATCAGTCAAAGACCAGAATGTACCTAGCCAGAGGATTGAAGCAAAAGAAAACAAAGCAGTCCAAATTGAACAAGTCTTATTAAAATTATTTTCTTTTGTAGGATTTATAGATATTAGCTTAGAGAAACAACAGCCAAGCCTGATCAGTCTCCTGCTCCCAGAATGAGACACTGGAAGAGTTGAACAAAAAGATATTAGAGAAGATCTACTCCACTCAGATCACAGTCATCTCTACCTCTTCTCAGTGGACTGACCCTGCAGGTTCTGACCTGCTCCCTGATGTAGGACACCACTGGAGACTAAAAAGCCTGCTATCAGGTGACCAAAAGGCAAGGGGAGCAGAAAACCAGAATGTTCAAAACAACTTCCTGACAGGGGAGTTCCACTGGCAACAACTATTTCCTGACAGGGGAGTTCCCCTGGCAACAACTACTTCCTGACAGGGGGGGGTTTACTGGCAATAGCTCTGCAGCACAGAAGATTTATTACTGTTCCAGCACCCAAGGCTTTATTTGTCTGTTTGCGAGACATAAATAGCTGGGTGCATGATCAATATTTGAGAAAAAAAAACTTTCAGGACAGGAAGCCTTCTGCATTGAGCCCACCTCAATATAGATCGAGAGAGACCATGGTCCTGATCATCAGGCATTGAGATGCTGACAGGTGAAGAGAGAAAAGCCAGTATTACCCAGCATCCTACCACCAGTATGCTCTAGTGTCAAAAAACAATGTAACCTGGGCATGGCTTGACGCTCAGTGGGAATGGCAGCTTTCTGGTGAGGCACTACACCACCGTGGCCGCTAATATTGCAACCAGCCTTTCTGGAGTGAATATGGTCAGAGGTACAAAGCTTAATTCTGGCACTCCCCCATGCCGTTCATCCTCGGCACCGCGATCAAGCACTATCCCAATTCTATTAGACTCACTGACTCACTATACACGCAGTGGAGCTGTAGCCAAGATAACGCTGGTAAGTCATGAGGTAAATAATAAGGCAGAGCCAGTGCCTGCTTCTGAAAATTTCTTAAAGGATCCTGAACCCTCTGATCATCCTCTTACACTGTCAGACATGATGAGAATAGCAGCAGATATAAAAGACACTTAGGGGTGTACTCACTTTTGTTGCTAGCGGTTTAGACATTAATGGCTGTGTGTTGAGTTATTTTGAGGGGAAAGCAAATTTACACTGTTATACAAGCTGTACACTCAATACTTTACATTGTAGCAAAGTGTCATTTGTTCACTGTTGTCACATGAAAAGATATAATAAAAAAGTTACAAAAATGTGAGGGGTGTACTCACTTTTGTGAGATACTGTATACACAAATGTTTTGCCTTTCATTTCTGCTTTTTAAACGCAATAGGTTGTTTTAGGTGAGGGTTCGAATATACTTTAGAAAGTATAAAAAATTTGAAGAAATACAGTGTATGTGTATATATATATATATATATATATATACCGTGGGGGGTTCAGCTCCAAGTAAAGAGCTTGCAAAGAGGTAATCCAAGCCGCGTGTAGGTTTAAGGGCTTCCTGTCAATGTTTATTGTTCAGCAAAAAAAAGTGGATTTCCGTGCAAGGGTAAAAGAATCACAGTCCAAAACAAAAGTCCAGCAAAACAGTTATTAAGCCTCCTGGCTAGCTGCCTAGTAAATAGACCTCAGGCCTGGGTCTGCTCCAGGCCTACAGACATATTACCTCAGAGCCTACTTGTCTCCTTTCTCAGCACCAACAACCAATTAACCCAGGGAAAGACAAGTTATACCCCAGGTGGGGAGCAAGGTGTGGCCAGAGCTTAACCCTCTGCATCCTGCTCCAAACCTCTCACTGCCACCCATTTAACTTATGAACCGCAAAATCCTATGCAAATACACTCCACCCACAACAGGGGCTGTTAATCACAACAATATAAATACATATATATTAAAACAGTGGTCACCAAACTGCGGCACTGAGGCCAGATGCAGCCTTTTGCCTGCCTATATCTGGCCCTTAAGGCATTATTCTTGCCACTTACATGAACAATGGAGCATAATTCCAGCCCCTGACACCAACAATGGGGCACTACTCCTTCCAGTGACACCAACAATGGGGCACTACTCCTTCCAGTGACACCAACAATGGGGCACTACTCCTTCCAGTGACACCAACAATGGGGCATAATTCCTTGCACTGACAATAATAACTGGGCACTATTCCTCCCACTGACACCAACTATTTCTGCCCCTCACACAAGTATAAATGATAAAAGTCTGAAGTATAGTAAACTGGCCCTTTCTTTAGAAAGTTTTAAGACCCCTGCAGTAAAATAACAACATTCCCTCTCACAATGAATGCTTATGCTCAATGAATGGCCAATGATGTTGGACAATGTGTATGACATTAGGGTTTACCGTGCAAGCATCAAATGCTCACATTAAGTAAAAGCTTTGTAATTCAGATTTTCAGCAATCATAAACCTGCGAAAAAGTCCCAATTGTGCTACTTTGTGCCCATATCAATGCAATGTTACACTAGCAATCTAGGCAAACCTTTTTTCCCTTGTGTGCATTGCAACGTAGCATTGAAATTAAAATGATTACATTTACTTTGCGCTTTAGCATTCCACTATAGTGTGTAAAAAGGTACATTTCATGTATAGACCCTGAATAATAATGGTATAAAAAACATAAAAACAATATATTTTGTTTCAGAATTATACCAAAACAGCGCTTAATGTTGGTATGAAGTAGGTGGCCAACACCACCTTAAAGAGTAACAAACAGTTTTTTAGACAGATAGACAGTGCAGAAGTGTCAGAAAGTGTCCATAGATGATCATGGATAATAGCAGCGTGCACCTTCACCGAAACATCCAGGTCCACCCAGTGGGAACACACTCCCCCTCAGGGGTTTAAACTCACCGAAGCAAGATCAAACTCAAGCCTTGACAACAGGAGGATAATCAACACCAAAGCAATAAATGAATAGAAAAAAGCCCATAGCGTAATTCTATTTATTAATAAAAAAACACACATCACATCACCCTTCATATATTGAACGTACATGTAATAAAACAATAATGAGCATAGAGATGCACTTCACCGTCTCCACTGGAGAGAATGCCGATCCGTCCCATCAACGTGTATGAGGAAGTAACTTATTTCCGGGTCCGGCTCAGTGGAGCGCATACATCACTTCCATTTGCGTCGTGTAGGTCACGCCTTGATGTGTTTCGTGATATCCTGACTTCAACAGAGGGCGGGACATGTATAAAACCACAAATATTGTGTCAGTTTGCTAACTTACAAAATGCAATGTCTAAAGATGCCAACAAAAATAATGTGACTTTTAAAGAGGAAGTAAACTTCCCTAGATTGTATGTACCTATAGGTACTGTGAATATCTCCTAAACTTGCACCGTTTAGGAGATATTTACTGTATACGCCGCCGATGACGTCATCGCCACATGCGCTCTGAAGGAATGGCCAGAGTCCGTGGACCTGGAAGGAAGATGGGCTAAGCTGGATGCAGTATCCAGCGGGGACAACGAGGGCTTAGTGTGCAGGTAAGTTTCACATAATGTGCTAGTATGCAATGCATACTAGCACATTATGCCTTTACTTTGCAGGTCACCAAAAATAAAAGAGGCAGTGTTTACTTCCGCTTTAAGGCACTTTATGTGCAACTTATTAATATTTTTTTAAGCATGGCTTTTATTTTTTGCATATTAAAAACCTCATCATGTACAAAAATGTATAAAAACATAACAATGTGCCATTTTCTATGCACCTCGTTATTTTGTAAGGTAAGTGTATCTTCCTAGGCCCATACATATCTATATAAACATACGCACAGTACTGAGTAAATATATTATTGTTAGTGTCTGTTAGGTCCTTCACGTTCCTTCATGTTTTTGGGGCCAATGGACCTCTTCATTCAAAAGATACAGATATGCATAAAAATTATATTTATTATTAGTTCAGTTCATTATTTCGTTTTATGGGTCTCATTCAACTATAATAGCGCCTCATTAAGTTTTTATGAATTTCTGTACATACAGTAATGTGGCTTTTAAATTTGTAAAAACATAAAAGTTGTGCTTTAAAAAATACTAGTAAGCTGTACATATGGTGCCTTAAAAGTCTAATTATTTTTGTTGGCTTTGCTATACATTCTAATGTGATTAATTTTAATCAGCCAATGTTGTTGATTATATTTTGTGGTAAATATATAAGGGTTAGTAAATGTTGAGTTGAGAGAAATTTTAGAAAATTAAATTTTGTTCTAAATTTTTTACAAAATTCATTCACAAAAAAAAAAACAAGGAAAAATATCTGTATCCAAAAATGCTACCAGATTGAAATCCTATCACCCCCCCCCCCCCCTCAAAAAAAAAAAAAAAGATGTATAATATGATGAGGTGGACTACAAATGCCAAAATGTACAGTGTAATTTGCCAAACTCAGACATTGCCAAAAGGAAAAAAAAAAAAAAAAAAAAACACAGGAAAGGGATTTAGAAAGAAGAGGGATGGGGGTTCAAGTGTTTTTTTTCAACAGGAATTTTTTTTATTGGAGATATTTGCGTAGTACAAACAAACATCTCAATGAGACATTGGTTAAATAGTGGACTCTTTTTTTGGATGCTTACCTGGCCAGCCTCAGAATACTGTCTCCAAAAAGTATAATGACCCAGTGACAAAAGATACCAGAACCAAATATATAAGGGTTAGTAAATGTTGAGTTGAGAGAAATTTTAGAAAATTACATTTTGTTCAAATTTTTTACAAAATTAATTCACAAAAAAAAAAACAAGGAAAAATATCTGTATCCAAAAATGCTACCAGATTGAAATCCTATCACCCCCCCCCCCCCCACAAAAAAAAGATGTATAATATGATGAGATGGACTACAAATGCCAAAATGTACAGTGTAATTTGCCAAACTCAGTCATTGCCAAAAGGAAAAAAAAAAAAAACAGGAAAGGGATTTAGAAAGAAGAGGGATGGGGGCTCAAGTGTTTTTTTTCAACAGGAATTTTTTTTATTGGAGATATTTGCGTAGTACAAACAAACATCTCAATGAGCCATTGGTTACATAGTGGACTCTTTTTTTGGATGCTTACCTGGCCAGCCTCAGAATACTGTCTCCAAAAAGTATAATGACCCAGTGACAAAAGATACCAGAACCAAATTTCCTTCTACATCAACACATTGCACTTGTTTCCATTCTACAAGAATGTATAGTTTGTTATAGACTGTATCGCGATAGCTTTAGGCCGGGTTCACACTATTGCAATATGGTCCAGGAAAAACCCGCATCCAATTCGCAATAGCAGGAGATTGTGACCGGCTCTCTATGGTGCCAGTTCACATATCTCCGATGCGGCTTCGGTGTGAATTTGCACAGGAGCCCTGTGTGTCTTTTGGTCCACTTCAAGTCCGAATTCAGCCCACAATTCGAGCTGAAATCGGACCTGAAACATTAAACCAGGACGCACAGCACCCCTGCTGTGACCTGCATCGGCATGCAGTGTAAACCCAGCCTTAAGTTTTGCACTTTATCATTTCCATAAGACTGACTGAATAAGCAGTAGGTACATGAAAGAGAGAGCTGCATTTCAATATAGCCTTAAACCACATCAAGACACAAATACTCAACAGGCAACATGGCAACTGGATCCTATATTACCCCAGCTGTTACACGTTTAAAGTAGATCCACTTTAAATTCACAATCAAATAACAGCAAACTTACAAACTTACACCAGTTGTCCTCATTCATTTTACCAGTAATGAGTCAACAACAGACATGTAAAGATTCATATTAAATGTGCACAATAGCTTTTTTAAGTATATTGCTACATACAAATTGATTGCAAATGTAGATAGTTTGTTGAAAACCCTTTAGGAAAGTCTGTAAACTAGAAATAGCATTTTAGTAGGCGAGGTTTCCGCCACAATGTTCCATGTAGTAATGTCTCATTTGATGTTTTGTTCATTTTTCCAAATGTTACTGTATATGACTGCTTTCTAACCCCAATGAAAAAAAAATTCAATTAAAAAAACAATTTGTTGTATAAGTACAAAACACAGCTGAATTAATAAAAATGTGTTGATGTGTAAATTCTCACCATTCGTCATATTGTATATTTTAGCACTTTAGCTGAAAAGAAGAAAAAAACGAAACAGTATACAGCACAACACAAACACAAGATAAATAAAAAAAAGTAGTAAAATAGTTGCAACATGCCTAGTAAAGCACACAGAAATAGGACCTCACAGTCTCCCTTTTAAAACACACTTATTTATAGTGTAAAGGTGTGAATAGGCCACATAGTAAAGAATTGGATCTCTTCTTAACGCTTTTTAATGAAGTAAATGTGTTTTTTTGCAGAAAAATTAACAAGTGTGAATAGTTCCCTAATGCCCAATTTTTGCCAATTTTTACCCTTTAGGATTTGTTAAAGAATAGTTAAAGTATAAACGGGACCAACTCCATAAATTGTGGCTGATCCTTGTTGGGGGGTCTCTTTTTTTTTCCTTTTCTTGGGACCTAACAAGTTGTGCTGTGTAAGCAGCTCCCTTTACACTGCTGCGATAAAGTTTAGACTGTCCACTTGTTGCTCCCCAGGTCCTTCTGCACAATCTTAAATAGGCTCTCTTGTGGACAAATGGATTCTAGACTAATAGCAGGTCTGCTTGGAGATGATGGTGGGCATCCTTATTTTTCAGTCCCGTGCTTACTTCTGTCCTCTTATCTCTTTAGTAGTATGCTTGACTGCTGAGAAGCATAGGCTAATGCCGTGTACACACGACCGTTTTTCTCGTCGAGAAAAACTAAATTTTTTCCTTTTGACAAGAAAAACGATCGTCTGTGGGCATTTTGTAGTTTTTCTCGACGAGAAAAACGGCATTAAAAACGACGAGAAAAATTAGAACATGTTCTAATTTTTCTCGTCGTTTTTCCCGACATTTTTTCCGCGGCAGTGTTCCCATAGGGAAACACTGCCGCGGAGCCCACAGACGGTCGTTTTTCTCGACAAGAGAAAAAATGTCGTGAAAAACGTCCGTGTGTGGGGAACAAGCCGTTCCCTCGTTTTTAATGTCATTATTCACGGCGTTTTTTTAACCGCCGTGAATAATGATCGTGTGTACGCGGCATCAGTCACAACCGACTGAAAACCATACCTTGCCCAGAAATGACACAGAAGCTGATTAAGTTGGAAAAGGACAAGGCCACATTTTTATAGCAATTTTCAAACATAACAAATAGCCAGAAACAGTTATACTGTGAGCACATGTAAATAATAACTTGACTTATGCCGCGTACACACGATCGGAAATTCCGACAAGAAATGTTCAATGTGAGCTTTTGGTCAGAAATTTCAAACGTGTGTAGGCTTCATCGGACATTTTTTGTCGGAATTTCCGACAACAAAAGATTGAGAGCTGGTTCTCAATTTTTCCGACAAGAAAAGTTCCGATCGTCTGTATGCAATTCCTGATGCACAAAAATCCACGCATGCTCGGAATCAAGCAGAAGAGCCGCACTGCCGATTTCTCGGCTCGTGGTACGTGTTGTACGCAGTGGCGTAGTGTGGGTTGTCAGCGCCCAGGGCAAGGCAAGTGATTTGCGCCCCCTAACCCGTGGACTTTTAGCACTCCCCGAGTCCCTTCCCTTCCTACAATAGTACTGACCAGCCTGATTTCTACACTATGACCACTACACTAACCTACCTGATTCCTACACTGACCACTACACTAACCTCTACACTGACCCTTCATGGTGCCTATACTGACCACTGCACTGACCTACCTGAGTTCTACCTGTCAACTACACACTGACCACTAAACTACACACTGACCAGACCACTGACCACTACACTACACACTGTTCAGACCACTACACTGACCACTACCCACTGACCAGACCACTACCCACTGACCAGACCACTGACCACTACATACTGACCAGACCACTACCTACTGACCAGACCACTACCCACTGACCAGACCCACTACACACTGACACTGACCACTACACACTGACCAGACCACTACCCACTGACCAGACCACTACCCACTGACCAGACCACTACACACTGACCAGACCACTACACACTGACCAGACCACTGACCACTACACACTGACCACTACACTGACCTACCTGATTCCTATACTGACCACTACACTACACTGACCACTATACTAACTGCTATACTGACCACTATACTGATGTTTGCCCACTATACTGACTACTGTACTGACCACTAAACTACACTACACTGACCACTATACTATACTGACCAATACACTACACTGACCATTATACTGACCACTACACTACACTGCATGACTCTAGCTGCTCTTCTACTCTCTCTCTCTGGCTGCTCCCCCCGCGGCCAGCAACACGACTGTCACGAGGGAGTCTCACCTTCTCTTCTTTGATCTCCATCGGTCCGGAGGAGGAGGAGGAGGAGGAGGAGAAGACAGCGGCGGCTCGTCGAAATTACCATTTCTTGTGTTTCCCGCACTTTGCCATGTTCAGACTCCGGCACCCTGTGATTGGGCGTATGGGGGTCATGTGCGGCGGTGGGACTGGCCTGTTAACGATCGTGGTTGCTCCTGAAGTCCCGCCTTCGCCCAATCACAGGGTGCAGGAGACTGAACATGGGTGGAGGCGGGACTCCAGGATCTACCGCGATCGTGGACAGGCCAGCCCCGCCAACGCACATGACCCCATACGCCTAATCACAGGGCGCCTGAGACTGAACATGGCGGCAGAGCACGGGGACACAGTAAAGATCATTTAGGAGGAGGCAGCCACTGTGTCACCGTGACACATACTGGCGGGCGCCCCCCTAAATGTTGCGCCCGGTGCCACGGCCCCCCCTGCACTCCCTACGATACGCCACAGGTTGTCCGTCACCGCGTTCTTGACGGTCGGAATTTCCGGTAACATTTGTGTGACCATCTGTATGCAACACAAGTTTGAGCCAACATTCTGCCGTAAAAAAATCCATGGTTATCTTGTCGGAATTTCCGATCGTGTGTACGCGGCATTAGTCTAAGAGGCCTGTCCTTATCATTAGTGCCAGACAGACATTAGACTGTTTCAAAATTCAACTTGAGGGCATAACCTATTAACCAATGTTAGTTGTTGGCAAGGTCCAAAGTCATTGAAACACTGGCAAGCATCCCACTTCAGCCAGCACCTGCCCAACACCAGAATGAAGGCCAAGGTTAAAATAATTATAGCCAAGGTCATTCAAATAATCCCATCAGAACTCAACAAAATACCTTTAGCACCCTCCAACTCTGTGTGATGAATCACATTACCTGGACATACACCTCTGCAAACATAAGCCTCATATGTGATGGGCACAATCTAAACGAGGTACAATTTTAGACCATAATATAACCAAGGTGCTGAGACACAACACAACAATAGGCAATGCTAAGTTTAATGTATGTAATCAGGTGCACCAAATGAGAATACCCTATGCCGTAACCTACACGTCAATGATAAGGATAATGCGGCTCAAAGCAAAACTTTAAAGGAGAAAAAGATTAGGCAATAAAGTGAACATCTAAGGCCTCAAAGTCCGCAAACTCTGGCAATATTAGAGGAAAATACCCAGATTGTTCCCATAGCTCCAAACTTCAGCACAACATGAGGTCCAATAAATGAAGGAATAAAGCATTGTCCAAATCAATGCTGGTGAGGAACCCAAAAAAAAAATCAGAAGTGAGGGCAAACATATAAAGGAAAATTAGACAAATCCCACCTGCCAAATCACAAAAGCTCAACATCCCAACATCCCAATAACCCATTCAATAACCCATTCAATTGCCAGTGGTGGCTGCTCCGATTCAGAAAGAGTGCGTTGAGGACTGCATGGGAGGTAGGTCCAGCCAGGAAAGACAGAGATGGTATACCCTCAAAAAAAAATAAACTTCTCAGCCAAATAAAAGCCAAATCTTCTGCTCTGATGCGGCCAGTTGGATGTTTGTCCAATTCTCACTCAAAATAAGAAAGACTCAAATTTGGAGAAAAACAAACAGATGGCAATATGAGGAGGACATCAATCAACATCTGCAAAGAAATTGGGCATCGAGAATCAGGACAGCAAGGTATACATTTCCAACCTTCTTAAAAACTCACAGGAAAGGGAATACCTTAGTGACAACTTCGCAACCAGAGAGGTTGAACCAAAACAGAAGAGCAGAAAGAGCAACACTCACCATCCAACCAGCTACATCTGTGTTCTCACAGGTAGAGGAGATATGAGAAAAGAGCCAGATGTCTTTCCTGATGAGAGAAAAAAAGAGAACTCATTGTGTGATGAGGGCACTTACTCATCCCAAACCTGATGATTCATTACCCATGTGTTCTGGGATAGGGGGGCCTGGACCGGGTCTAGCAGGGGTCAAAAGTGAGGGTCCACAAAATTTTGAGGCAAGGAAGACCCAGAGGGGAAGCCGCCTAAGCGAAAAAAGCAGAAGCCTTAGAAGAGTGAACCAGATGGGGGTACTCTGGGTTGCCCTGTGACCCACCTTGCCTGGAGTGGCATGGCGTTGCTCTCAAGTAGTTTACCTTTCTAATGAAAATAATCACGAAACACGTAGAAGTTAATTACTTGTGTATTATACTCGGGAGAAACTGCTCATCGATATCCTCATATCACAAGAATGTCTTGTCCTTAGGTTGTAAAAAACGACCCCAAGCTTTAAACATTTCACGGAGCACTGTTCAATCCATCATCCGAAAATGGAAAGAGTATGGCACAACTGCAAACCTACCAAGACATAGCCGTCCACCTAAACTGACATGCTGTCAGGAAAGGCTTCACCCGCTGGTGGCGCTGTTGGTCATATGGATTGCAGTACTAGTGTCCACCAGCAGGTGTCCTCTTGCAGCCAGTATCTTCGATAGAGGATCTCACCTGCTGGTGGTAATGCCTGATCCATGGGCCGAAGTACCGGCGTCCACCAGCGGGTGTATTCCGGCAGTGTGGGGCAGGCAGCAATTCCTCCGCTCAGCTGTCACATGAGGACAATCACTGCAGTCCTATAACTACCCGGCGAGCCCTCACATGCTCGCCTTGGTATCTCTCTCTCCTGAGCCTGCATCTGACCCTGAGCCTCCATCTGACCCGACCTGATCCTATCCTGAGCCTGCATCTGACCCGACCTGATCCTATCCTGAGCCCATCCTGGACCTGCCCCTTCTGTTACCTGTTGACCTTGGATTCCTGCCCCGCAGCCTGTTCATCCATCCTCTCCCTGCCCTGTTGTGTTCCTGTCCTCACCCATCTGCTGATATCCCCTGGTGTATGATCTCGGCCTGGCTTTGTTTACAGTTATGGTTTTTCCCCTTGATGTGTATATACTATTTGTTGTTGGTTGTGCACTGGTTGTTTTCACTTGTTTGTCACCTTGTAAATAAACACCTTTTTAATTCACTTACGTGCGTTTTTGGTCTCCTCTGTGTAGTCACACAATCTGGTCTACTAGATCCCTGACACATGCCAGGCAAGGAGTGCATTATTCTGAGGAGCAGCCAAGTGGCCCATAGTAAATCTAGAGGAGCTGCAGAGATCCCCAGCTCAGGTGGGAGAATCTGTCTACAGGACAACTATTAGTTGTGCATTCCACAAATCTGGCCTTTATGGAAGAGGGGCAAGAAGAAAGCCATTGTTGAAAGAAAGCCATAAGAAGTCTCGTTTGCAGTTTGCGAGAAGCCATGTGAGGGACACAGCAAAAATGTGGAAGAAGGTGCTCTGGTCAGATGAGACCAAACTTGAACTTTTTTGCCTAAAAGCAAAAGGCTATGTGTGGCAGAAAACAAAAACACTGCAAATCATCCTGAACACCCCATCCCCACCGTGAAACATGGTGATGGCAGCATCATGTTGTGGGGATGCTTTTCTTCAGCAGGGACAGGGAAACTGGTCAGAGGTGATGGGAAGATGGATGGAGCCAAATACAGGGCAATCTTTGAAGAAAACCTGTTAGAGCCTGTAAAAGGCTTAAGACTGGGGCGGAGGAACACCTTCCAGCAGGACAACGACCCTAAACAAACAGCCAGAGCTGCAATGGAATGGTTTCAATCAAAGCATAATTATGTGTTAGAATGGCCCAGTCAAAGTCCAGACCTAAATCCAATTGAGAATCTGTGGCAAGACTTGAAAATTGCTGTTCACAGATGCTCTCCATCCAATCTGACAGAGTTTGAGCTATTTTGCAAAGAAGAATGGGCAAAAATTTCACTCTAGATGTGCAAAGCTGATAGACACATACCCAAAAAGACTTGCAGCTGTAAATGCAGCGAAAACGTGGTTCTACAGTTATGACTCAGGGGGGCTGAATACAAATGCACACAATACTTTTCAGATATTTATTCTTAAAAAAATATGAAAATCATTTATCATTTTCCTTCCACTTCACAATTATGTGTCATTTTGTGTTGGTCTATCTGCTATCACATAAAATCCCAACAAAAAACATTTAAGTTTTTGGTTGTAACATGACAAAATGTGAAGACACAAAAGAAGACTGATTATTGCTAGCGGCTATAACTTGCAATAATCACATGTAAAATCTGGTAGGCCGATTGTACCCAAGTTGATCGATTGATCAACTTGGGTACATTCAGCCTGCCCATACATGGCACCGGCCGAGATTCGAACCGTCTAAGGACAGCTTTAGGGACATGTTTACTTAACATATAGCTAATTGGATTTAAAGGGTTAGAGACAACTCCCCCATTCAATTCTGCAGCCCTTAAACTGCATGTGTGCCTAACTGCAAAATCAATTTAAACACTACTTGGTGCAGTGGAGGAGAATTAAGCATTGGTGAGTGGTCTGCATCTGGGGTCTGTTAGAAGGAATACTACAATAAATAAATACTGACAAAATAGGAATAAGAGAACCTATACACCAGTTTTAGAACAAAAGCACACCTTTATTTTAACTGTCTTTCAATCATCCTGGGAGCAGCCCTAGGACAATGGACATATATTTTCTGTACAATAGGCAACAAAGCACAGATGGACATGCAGGTGCAACCTAGCCAGTATTGTACAGTTTTACTGGTTATTTTACTATGGAGATCAGGGTTGGCAAATGCAGACATCTCCCTGTGCTGGTTTATCAGAAGGAAAAACAGCATTTGTGCTACCCAACAATGTCTTATATTTAAAATCTTAATAATAAAGATTTACACAGAAGGAAAAACAGCAATCATACACATACCATGTCTTTGGGTATCTTAAATTTCATAATTAGCCTTTGGATAAAACAATCAATTTGCCTTCTTGTTTGACAGTTGTGACCAGGATATTTAACTGCATGGGGAAAACGTTATTTACTGCATAATCTTCCGCAAAAAGGTCCTTTTAAATCTCAGGATCCATATACAATGCTGACAAGAACATTTGTTCTCTTGGTATTAATTATGGCTGCACCTTGCTGCCATAGCTATTAAACTCTAACTATGGTCAAGAGATATAACATTCTCAATCACTGCCCTGACCCAATGTGCACTTTTAATGATAAGAATATTGCAGGTCACATCTCTCCTTCTCTCTCTGTCACTATGCTGATGACCTGCTGTATGAGAGCAGCTGTGCTGTCATCTCAAGTGCCAGCCTCACCCGCTGACATCACCCTTGCTATTTGGATTGCAGGCAGTGGAGCCAATTATAGTCTCCTCTAGTCTAGTGGCATTATATTATTTGTGTCCCGGGCAGCTATGTCATGCTCAAACATTAGTGTAGCTCAAATTATCTTGTTAATCCCCTCAGTTGTTCAGACATGATCAGTGATCATCTTTAAGGAGAGCGACAGACAGTCATTGGAATAAGTGCTTTGTCATTTACAGTTGCGTCAGCATAATCAGTTTTGATTTTATAGATTTCATTACACTTTTATTATACTCACACCCTGTACAATGAATATCAATTCTAGATGAACAGTTAAACACAAGGCTGAAAAAGGTACGTTTATGCCCTGTACACGATGGAATAAAATCTGACGGAATTTTCCGTCGGAATTCCGATGAAGCTGACTTCCATCAGTCTTGCCCACACACCATCAGACAAAATTCTGACCGTCCAAAACGCGGTGACGTAAAACACTCAGACGAGCCGAGAAAAATTAAGTTCAATGCTTCTGAGCATGCGTCGACTTGATTCTGAGCATGCGTTGTTTTTTTCTCCGTTGGAGTTCCACACAGACGATTGGAATTTCCTATAGTTTTTTTTTCCATCAGAAAAATTTAAAACATGTCCTATTTTTTTACACCGATGGAAAAAAGTCCGATGGGGCCCACACGCGATCGTTTTTTTCCGATGAAAAAAGTCCATCAGACTGTGTGTACAGGTCATAACTGTTTTAAACACTAAAGGAACTGTAATTCCATACATATTTGTGATTTGGTATGCTGCAAAGACACACAAATTCTGGTTCAGCAATGCATGTTTCAATTCAAAGTGCAAGAAGCAATTATTGCTAAACCAGAAGATACTACCAGTGATCTTCATGGCTAGCAGAAGGTTGTGTCACAAGATTAGCTGGACAGAATTACATAGGAAGCTACAAAGAGTCAGGAAACTGAATTGCTGAATGAAGAAATAAGTGTGCCTATACATCATTTCAATTTAAAGGGCACCATTAAAGTAGTGCATGTCTTAAAGTGGTTGTAACCCCTTACACATGGGCGTCCGCTGAAATTTTTTCAGGGAGGGGCGATTCGGCAGCGACGATAGTCGCATTTAACCCTTTCTTCGACCACTAGCGGGGGTTAAAAGCGCGCCCCCCCCACGTTAAAATGTAAAAAACAGCCACTGTGCCCCCTGCATCTTTCAATATCTCTTTGTCACTACTGTGTACCCCCTCTCCACAACTGCACCTCTGGACCCCTTTACGTTACACAGCACCCCACAGCTCTGGACCCTTTTACATTACACAACCCCCTGCACCTCTGGACCCCTTTACATTACACAGCACCCTGCACCTCTGGACTCCTTTACATTACACAGCACCCTGCACCTCTGGACTCCTTTACATTACACAGCACCCTGCACCTCTGGACTCCTTTACATTACACAGCACCCTGCACCTCTGGACTCCTTTACATTACACAGCACCCTGCACCTCTGGACTCCTTTACATTACACAGCACCCTGCACCTCTGGACTCCTTTACATTACACAGCACCCTGCACCTCTGGACCCCTTTACATTACACAGCACCCTGCACCTCTGGACTCCTTTACATTACACAGCACCCTGCACCTCTGGACCCCTTTACATTACACAGCACCCTGCACCTCTGGACTCCTTTACATTACACAGCACCCTGCACCTCTGGACCCCTTTACATTACACAGCACCCTGCACCTCTGGACTCCTTTACATTACACAGCACCCTGCACCTCTGGACCCCTTTACATTACACAACCCCCTGCACCTCTGGACCCCTTTACATTACACAGCACCCTGCACCTCTGGACTCCTTTACATTACACAGCACCCTGCACCTCTGGACTCCTTTACATTACACAGCACCCTGCACCTCTGGACTCCTTTACATTACACAACCCCCTGCACCTCTGGACCCCTTTACATTACACAGCACCCTGCACCTCTGGACTCCTTTACATTACACAGCACCCTGCACCTCTGGACTCCTTTACATTACACAACCCCCTGCACCTCTGGACCCCTTTACATTACACAGCACCCTGCACCTCTGGACTCCTTTACATTACACAGCACCCTGCACCTCTGGACTCCTTTACATTACACAGCACCCTGCACCTCTGGACTCCTTTACATTACACAGCACCCTGCACCTCTGGACTCCTTTACATTACACAGCACCCTGCACCTCTGGACTCCTTTACATTACACAGCACCCTGCACCTCTGGACTCCTTTACATTACACAGCACCCTGCACCTCTGGACTCCTTTACATTACACAGCACCCTGCACCTCTGGACTCCTTTACATTACACAGCACCCTGCACCTCTGGACTCCTTTACATTACACAGCACCCTGCACCTCTGGACTCCTTTACATTACACAGCACCCTGCACCTCTGGACCCCTTTACATTACACTGCACCCTGCACTCCTTTACATTACACAGCACCCTGCACCTCTGGACTCCTTTACATTACACAGCACCCTGCACCTCTGGACTCCTTTACATTACACAGCACCCTGCACCTCCTGGACCCCTTTACATTACACAGCATCCTGAAGCCTTTGGACTTCTTTACATTACACAACCTCCTGCACCTCTGGACTCCTTTACATTACACAACCCCCTGCACCTCTGGACTCCTTTACATTACACAACCCCCTGCACCTCTGGACTCCTTTACATTACACAACCCCCTGCACCTCTGGACTCCTTTACATTACACAACCCCCTGCACCTCTGGACTCCTTTACATTA
This sequence comes from Rana muscosa, assembly GCA_029206835.1. Lineage (NCBI taxonomy): Eukaryota > Metazoa > Chordata > Amphibia > Anura > Ranidae > Rana > Rana muscosa. Next base: position 1,016,660,500 of record CM055122.1, on the reverse strand, counting down.
CACAGAACCCTGCACCTCTTGGACCCCTTTACATTACACAGCATCCTGAAGCCTTTGGACTTCTTTACATTACACAACCTCCTGCACCTCTGGACACCTTTACATTACACAACCCCCTGCACCTCTGGACGCCTTTACATTACACAGCATCCTGAAGCTTTTGGGTTCACACTGGTGTCCTGAAGTTTGTCGCAGTGCTGGGGTATTGACAGTTTTTCTGCATTTTATCCCCATTTTTAGCTGCAGTCCCACAGACTTCTATTAGCTTGTGTAATTTTACTGTGTTTTCTGAAAGCACACCAAAGATGCAGTATAGAGAACATTTGGTGCGCTTTCAGAAAATGTTGCAAAAATTTGAAATCTAATAGAAGTTTGTGGGACTGTAGTGAAAATGGATGTAAATGCAGGAAAACTGTGTATACACCAGCACTGCCACTGAACCACAGTGCATCAGTGTGATCCCACTTGAGTCCTGGTTCATATATATGCGATGCAAGGATCAGCACGATTCCAGTGTGGATTCCTGCATTGCATGTTGCTTGTCGGCCGTTTACGCTGCCCTTTGCAAACTGTTATGGGTGTCAATGTAAAATTAATGACCCCCCAGATCGGTTTGCAGATTGCAGTGAGAACTGTGAAATAGTGCAGGAATCGGATTGCATAGGTGTGAACACCCATCCACTCCGATACCAGTGCGGACCAAAAAAAAAAAAAAGGGTCTTGCACCAATCGCTTTTGGTGCAAATGCGATTTCAGCCATACAGTTTGTTTGGTTGAATTTGCATCGCACAGACATCGCATGTGATTTGCACAGTAATGCAGGGCAAATCACATGCAATGTCTATGATCACACACTAGTGAAAACCCTGGCTAAAGGAACATGATGGGGCAAACTATCAGCATAGAGTTAATGAAAGACTCTGCTGGATGACAACAGAGGAAAGAGGGGGAGTGAAAGATTTGGGAGAGAGAGAGGGCAGAGTCTGGACACAGTGACAGTGCTGATAACTCACTTGATGTTCCCAGGATGCTCAGTCTCACACTAGATCAGTCGGCAGCTCTTTAGCTGTCTTCTACTTGTTTAAATGTTCCCGCCCCCACATTCCTTTCAGACAGGCTGCACAGAGCATGGACAGGAGACAGAAACAGAGGGGAGGGGGGAGGCAGAGCCCATGCAGACTCTTCCATTCCTGTGGAGAGGGGGGGAGTTGTACTCGCTGAGCTCTTAGAATTGAACAGAGAGTGAGATGCAGAGTAGTGTGTGACAATGGGTCAGTCTGCCTGAGCTGTCAGCATATCACATCGCTGCATTACCAAGCTCTCACTGTTTCATACAGGGGAGGATGGGGGGGGCCGTCTGACACCCCCCCCCCTAATGTGTGTCTCCCGGGGCGGTGGAGAGCAGCCCCAGCCAGCAGGCAGCAGACTTAGAAAAAAAAAGTCTACAGCTGCCGCAGCAGCCATCACAGGGGGCAAGTGTCACTGTCTAATCTTAGGATTCTAGGGGGGGGGCAAACGACCCCCCTTGCCCCATGGAGCGGACGCCCATGCCCTTACATACCACTTTTTGCTACAGGTAAGCCTATAATAAGGCTTACCTGTAGCTATCCTGAATATCTCCTAAACCTGCACCGTTTAGGAGATATCCCCCTGTATTTGCATGTGCTGAAGACATCGGCACATGCGCACTGAAGCAATGGCACGTCGTTCCGTTGCTACAGTTGGACTGTGCCGTTTCCGGTAGCTCCCACGTTACCCGGCTCTGGCGAATTTACAGAGCCGGAGTCCGTGGCCCTGGAAGGAAGAGGGTCAAGAAGATGGACGCAGCCTGCACAGGGGACAGCGCTGGATTCATTTGCAGGTGTCACATAATGGGCTAGTATGCGATGCATACTAGCCCATTATGCTTTTAATTGGCAGGCTTTGCAGGGAGCAAATGAGGAAGTAAAACCCATCAGGGTTTACTTCCTCTTTAACAAACAGTAAAAGAGCTTTAGGCCGTTTTCTCACTGACGTTTACATGCAGCCACCAGATTCCAGTGGCAAGAATCAGCGGTTTCCTGCAGCTGGAATGACCGGGCATGTGAATAGCAACAGATGGCTGTCCGAGCCTGGGCACAGTCAGCTGCATCCAGGCTCAGATATCTGTCCCTAATTGCAGGTTTAGCTACATGCTAAACAGCAGTGGCCGCTGCTATTCGCATGCCCCGGTTATTCCAGCCACCAGAACCTGCTGATTCTTGCAGTTGGAATCAGGCTGCTGTATGTAAATAGCTGTATGAAAGAGGCCTTAAAATAATCTATCCCTGACCTCTCTATGTTTGTACTGTGAAGTATTTTATTTTCAAAGATCCTCAAAGCTCACAACAAAGACTCTAAATCTAGGTTTTGGTCAAGAGTTTAGAAAGTAAGGGAAAAAAGAAGTTATGATTTCACTGCCTCTGTTGTGAATTTTGAAGATTCATTTTGCCACAATGCCCTTAGCTACAGAGGAGACTTGGTTTGTTTTAAAGAGCTTCAACTGCTTCAGAATATTTTCTATAAACACTTTAGTGTGCATCAGTGTCTGCTGGAGCTCAAAATTTGGGGTGTGCAAATACCACCAAAAGAAAGTTCTATTTGTGGGAAAAAAAGGACATCAATTTTATTTGTGTACATCGTTGCATGACCGCGCAATTGTCAGTTAAAGTGATGCAGTGCTGAATAGCAAAAAATAGATTCCTATCTGTGGCTGATCACAAACACCTGGCCATGCCTGCAGCAGACATATGCTGTGGGTGATATACGGCTCTAATTGGCCATGTGCATGAGATATAGGACAACTATCATCTTATCTTACCTGTCTCTATACCTAACACACTTAAGGTAGATGTTAACTACTATGACAATGACATTTAGCTTGCTAAGGCACGGTTTATCTTAACAAATGCCATTTTTTCTTTTTTTTGGATTTTTTTTTATTTTTTTATGCAGTTGTGCATCTTAGCATTTCTGATCTCCCGCAGCCACTTCCCATTTATATGCATTCCTCCTGCACCAGCTGCATGTCATTGGTTGGCAGGAAATTTCTGCACAATGCATGTTGCCACATCCCTCTCAGAGCAGAAGTATGTTACACCATGTGACAACCCAGGAAAACAATTGGCAGTGGGGGGAAGAGCGTTGCCACTATAACAGGAAGGGCCTGAACATGGCCTTTTACAGAAGGATCGCAGGGTATTATTATAATGACAGCTGCAGATTTAAAAAGATTGACAAGAATTTTGGAAATAACATTGAAATTATGAAGATTGGATGAGATTGGGTGCACAGGTCCCAGATACAATCCAGCTGTGGGAACTGTCACAATACAGATGACACACATATACTGTACATCAGCATTCATTGCTTCCTAATTCTCCCAAATGTAATGAGAAAGCCTGTCCTCTTATTGGATGAGATGATCAGTGTACTCATAGGATGTCTGACAAGGGGAATTTTTTTACAGAATCAGCAAAACATCTGCCCTGAAAAGTTATTTTTTCCATTCCCCTCAGGAATACAAGTCTGATTCCCAAACAAAGACTTTCCCAACTGTGTGGGCTGGTGGCACAAAAAACATGACTTTGGGTGGAAGAGGCAGGGATGGAGCCTGGGATGGATGGATTAGGGTTGCCACCCTTTCTTCATGCCAAACCCAAACATTTTGCGGCACAGGGCAATTTTTTATTTTTTTGCAGTAAACACTGTAGGATTATAAAAGACCTGGGACACTTTTGGGTGCACCAAGGAGAGTAGTAAAGTGGAGTGCAGAGAACCGCTGTGGCAAAAAGCGGGTGTGGACAAACTGCTCTTGCTGAGATCATCTCCCCACCATTCAGTAATGCCAAACCTGCCCCAAGACAGGCAACTCCCAGACGGCAACAGATTTTTGTATGACTATCTTGGTTACTTGGGGAGCCACAGCCCGGTCTGAATAATGTGTCCAGGTTTCAGGCAGACTGAAACCCAGACACATGATTCAAAACCTGGACTGTCTGGGTGAATCCTGGACAGGTGGCAACCCTAGGATGGATGGATGGTGGGTGAGCAGAGCCCATGGGCTCTCACTGACGTCCCTCATGCAGCAGAAAGTTTGTTCCACAAGTGAGGAGCTCAGCCATGCACTGCTGCTGGGGAAAAGGGGGGGGGTCCTTTGTGTGCAGCTCACTTACATCGCCAACACACGCCGTGGCGTGCTCACAACACACTTTTTATTACAGGAATAGATCATCAGACACAAAGTACAGATCGGCTATAAGACACAAATAGTCATTCAGTGTCACAAAGCACTTTGCAGGCTACACAGGGCTCTGGAAGTAGCTTGCATGCAGATCAGAGGGGGTTAAAGTCTGTCTGAGCAGAAATATGGGGGGAGGGGTCCTGATGATCGCAGTCCCCGGATACACAGTGACAGAGCATTTACTTTGACAGCAGCATGGGAAGCAAATGTCCACACAGACAACACAACTTGCCCCCCTGTCTGTGAGTGCAGAAACCCTCCGTCCCCTGTACACAGCCCGCACCTACCTTTCTTCACATTCATTGTCCGATGGTCAGTGGGGGGATGATGGAGATGAGGAGGTAAATGTCTGGTGTGTCCTGGCATGCCCTCCGATCTGTCACTTCTCCAAGTTGTCCTGTTCTCCCAAGGGCAGCACCATCAGATCCAGGGATGGACTGGGACAAAAATTTGGCCCTGGACTTCATCCAGACCGGCCCACTTTAATTTAATAAAATGCCCCTACATCCATTATTGTATATCATGAGAGGGTGAGAGAGAGGGGAATGAGAGAGAGAGGGAGGGTTGAGGGAAAGGGGGTGAGAGGGGGTTGGTGAGAGAGGGGGATGAGTGTAAGAGAGAGTGAGTGAGTGTAAAAGCGAGGGGGTGAGTGTAGGACCCCTTTCACACTGAGGCGTTTTTCAGGTGCTTTTGGGCTAAAAATAGCGCCTGTAAAGCGCCTGAAAACGCCTCCGCTGCAGTCCCAGTGTGAAAGCCCGAGTGCTTTCACACTGGGGCGCTGTCAGGGCGTTAAAAAAAGTCCTCCAAGCAGCATCTTTGGGGCGGTGGAGGAGCAGTGTACACACCGCTCCTGCCCATTGAAATGAATGGCCACCGCTGCTAAAGCGTCTGCAAAGCACTTCGGCAGCAGCGCTACACGGGCATATTTAACCTTTAATTTGACTGCTAGCGGGGGTTAAAAGCGCCTGCTAGAAGCCGAATAGCGCAGCTAAAACAACAGTAAAGTGCTGCTAAAACTGGCAGCGTTTTACCGTCAATGCCCGCCCCAGTGTGAAAGCAGCCTAAGAGTCAGGGAGTGAATGAGACAGAGGAGCGGGCAGAGAGACAGAGGGGGGAGCTGAGAGACAGAGGGGGGAGATGAGAGACAGGGGGGAGCTGAGAGACAGAGGGGGGAGCTGAGAGACAGAGGGGGGGTGCTGAGAGACAGAGGGAGGGAGCTAAGAGACAGAGGGAGGGAGCTGAGAGACAGAGGGGGGAGCTGAGAGACAGAGGCGGGAGCTGAGAGACAGAGGGGGAGCTGAGAGACAGAGGGGAGGCTGAGAGACAGAGGGGAGCTGAGAGATAGAGGAGGGGGCTGAGAGACAGAGGAGGGGTCTGAGAGACAGAGGAGTGGTCTGAAAGACAGAGGAGGGGTCTGAGAGACAGAGGGGGTCTGAGAGACAGAGGGGGCTGAGAGACAGAGGGGGGAGCTGAGAGACAGAGGGGGGAGCTGAGAGACAGAGGAGGAGAGCTGAGAGACAGAGGAGGAGAGCTGAGAGATAGAGGAGGGGTCTGAGAGACAGAGGAGGGGTCTGAGAGACAGAGGAGGGGTCTGAGAGACAGACAGGGGTTTGAGAGATATAGAGGTAGCTGAGAGACAGAGGAGGGGTCTGAGAGACAGAAGGGGGAGCTGAGAGACAGAGGGGGGAGCTGAGAGACAGAGGGGGGCTGAGAGATAGGGGTTGAGAGACAGGGGAGAGCTGAGAGACAGAAGGAGGGAGCTGAGAGACAGAGGGGGGGAGCTGAGAGATGGAGGGGGGAGCTGAGAGACAGAGGGGGGGCTGAGAGACAGAGGAGGAGAGATGAGAGATAGAGGAGGGGTCTGAGAGACAGAGGAGGGGTCTGAGAGACAGAGGAGGGGTCTGAGAGACAGACAGGGGTTTGAGAGATAGAGGGGAGCTGAGAGACAGAGGAGGGGCTAAAAGAGGGGGAGACTGAGAGACACGGGAACTGAGAGACAGAGGGTGGGGACTGAGAGACAGAGGGGGGACTGAGAGATAGAGGGGGTCTGAGAGACAGAGGGGGGGTCTGAGAGACAGAGGGGGGAGCTGAGAGACAGAGAGGGGGCTGAGAGACAGGGGTCTGAGAGACAGGGGGAGCTGAGAGACAGAGGGGGGGGAGCTGAGAGATAGAGGAGGAGAGCTGATAGAGGAGAGGGCTGACAGACAGTGGGGGGCTGAGAGACAGAGGAGGGGCCTGAGAGACAGAGGAGGGGTCTGAGAGACAGAGGGGGGAGCTGAGAGACAGAGAGGGGGCTGAGAGACAGGGGTCTGAGAGACAGGGGGAGCTGAGAGACAGAGGGGGGGAGCTGAGAGATAGAGGAGGAGAGCTGATAGAGGAGAGGGCTGACAGACAGTGGGGGGCTGAGATACAGGGTGGGAGCTGAGAGACAGAGGGGGGCTGAGAGACAGAGGGGGAAGCTGAGAGACAGAGGGTGAGCTGAGAGACAGAGGGGGAGCTGAGAGACAGAGGGGGGAGCTGAGAGACAGAGGAGGGGGCTGAGAGACAGAGGACGGATCTGAGAGACAGAGGGGGGTCTGAGAGACAGAGGAGGGCTGAGAGACCGAGGAGGGGCCTAAAAGAGGGGGGGACTAAAAGACACGGGGACTGAGAGACAGAGGGGGGACTGAGAGACAGAGGGGGGTCTGAGAGACAGATGGAGGTCTGAGAGATAGTGGGGGGGCTGAGAGATAGTGGGGGTTTAGAGACAGAGGAGGGGGCTGAAAGAGGGGGGACTGAGAGACACGGGGACTGAGAGACAGAGGGGGGGACTGAGAGACAGAGGGGGCAGAGAGACAGAGGGGAGGGCTGAGACAGACCACATAGCACTGTCCCTTTCTGCAATCCCTCCTTTGCTCACCCCCCGCTGTCTCAGTGTTCTGGCATGTTTGTGTAGGATGCCGGGTACCTGATGCCCAGCAGCGGCAGCGCAGAGTCTCCCTCTTGATCCGGGGGGTGCTCTCACTGCTCTGCTCCTTACAGCGGCGCATGTTCTCTTCCTCCGGGCTCCCAGTCAGCCTGCCCTCCGGCCCAGGCCCCATGGTTCCTGGAGCAGAGAGGAGGTGGAGGAATCAAGGTTCTGGGAGCGTCGGGATGGCCGCGCTCGCTCCTGTTTGCCTCTTCGGTTTTCAGGGAGGGGGTGGAGCTCTTCTCCCTCCTCGGCTTTTACATCCAACTGCCCTCCTCGCTGGCCACCTTCCCCGAATCCCCGCCAGCTGTTTGCTGCCACGCACCCGCTGCTGCCGAACTCTGCATAAAAAAACGGCCCACAAAAAAAAAAAAAATTCTGGTAGTCCCGATGGCCAGTTCATCCCTGATCAGATCCCATCACCCAGACACTCAGCCCTCGTCCTGTCTGATAGTATAACATGGCAATGTTCTGATCCATCAGTACAGTATAAATGGCAATGTTCTGATTCAGAACATTGCCATGTTGTACTGTCTTTACCTATGGATCAGAAGAACATTGCCATGTTATACTGTACACATGAGGATGTCAGTGACAGGGTCAGGGATTACCAACAAAAATCTTCAATCAATCTTCAAATAGGCCCCGCTCGGGCCGTGCATTCCATCCAAGCAACGGCGACATCACTTTCGGCTTCTCACTGGCACAGAGCAACTAGGAGTGACGTCGGGAGGGAAAGCTCTGCCCATGTCCAACATAAACACTGCAAGAAGAATGACCCTATGAGAGTGTAGAGCCACACTGCATAGCGTCACAAAGCACCAGAAAACCCCGCAAATGAAGCGTCTCACCTTTTTTTTCTTAAAGTGACTTTTTAAAAAATATAATAATTTGTGACTAGCTTTGGGGGGGGGGGGGGGAATTAGCGGCGTCACCCATACCCATGCACCCCCTATGGACGGGTCGCCACTGGTGTGCATAGTCTGGGCACAGATTTATGATAAGTATTTACCAGCACAGGATACACATGAGGGGCACACAGAATGATGTGTTTATTACGTAGGCAGGATGCCATACCATGATGTTATTTATAAAGTGAGAAATTAAGAAATGTGCAAAGTGCAATAACCCATATTATAAATCCACCACTTTTCTTGGTCTGGCAACATCAAATTATACACAAAAACACAAATATCTGCATACAGATTGCTGCACACAATAGTGCTACATTATTAAATTAACTCTTATGCCCCATACACACGATCGTTTTTCATGCCGTTAAAAATGCCATTTTTAAAAATGGCCATTAAAAATGATCGTGTGTATGCTCCAGAGCATTTTTAACGACGTGAAAAACGGCCATTAAAAATTTCGAACATGCTCTCTTTTTTCACGTCGTTTTTCATGTCGTTTTTTTAACGACGTGAAAAACGATAGTGTGTATGCTTTAACGACGTGAAAAAAAACGCGCATGCTCAGAATCAAGTATGAGACGGGAGCGCTCGTTCTGGTAAAACTAGCGTTCGTAATGGAGATAGCACATTCGTCACGCAGTAACGGACTGAAAAGCATGAGGCTGAAAAGCGCGAATCGTTGCTCAACAAACTTTACTAACATGAAGGGTGGCGCCATTCGAGCGGAACTTCCCCTTTATAGTGCCGTCGTATGTGGTATACGTCACTGCGCTTTGCTTGATCATTTTTTAAAATGATCGTGTGTACGCAAGACAGGCTCGAGAGGAAACATGAAGAAAAACGACGTGAAAAACGGCAAGAAATAAAATGACAAGAAAAACGATCGTGTGTATGGGGCATAATATATCTTTTTTAGGTGGATCTAAGGCCAATGTAATACCTCTTCCTGTGGCTTATTCTATGTGAATAATTGCTTTCTAAAATATAAAAAAAATCTCCTTGTACCAGAAACACTAATACTTTTTACTTGTGTTAGATGCAAAAATATCCATAATGAAGACTGGACATTGTTTTTCATTTAGATAAGTATTCTACTTTCTCTTATCGTCCATGGACTGACACAGCCTCTTCATACCGAAACACGTGGGTATATGTCCCTGCTTGCAGGAGAAGATCTAGGCAGAATGTTAGATGTTATAACATATGTAGCGGGGGTCTAAAATATAGGGGGAAGTGCATGGGTGGTAGTATGATCCAATGCACCCTGATTGCTAGAGATTAGGGAACTATTTAGGGTCTGGAGGACTCTGGTGGTGTGAGGTTCCCTGTGGCCTACAGGTGGCACTGTCGCCCTGGGACGGGGTTGAACCCACACCGCAAGACTGTGCCTTTTTGTCCTTTCCTGGCGCTTGTGCAGAGGGGCGGGGAACCCGCTGTGACGCAAAGGGAGAGGAGATAAAAGGGGCGGACGCCCTGACCACGGGGTTCAGAGTTCGGAGTCTGAGGACGTGGCTGCACCCAGGCACCCTCAGCCTGGGTGCTGGCGTTCCGGAGTTCCGAGCCCAGGTGCCCTCGACCTGGCCGGAGCGGGAGATGGAGTCCATCTCAGGCACCTTTAGCCTGAGGTGAGGTACTATGGCGGAAGCCTGGAGCTCAGTACCTTCGACTGAGTTCCGCGAGGATGGAGGAATCCGTGGGGGCCCTAACTCCTTGGGTGCCCGTTGAAAAATCAAATAATGAAAAAATGGACTGCCGCACTCCAAAAACCTTTCGGTGGCTTTTATTTAAAATGACATCAAACAAATGGCACTACAAGTCACAGCAAAGCAAAGGAACAGCTAACGCGTTTCACACTTTTAAATAGTGCTTACTCATCAAACAAATGGCACTACAAGTCACAGCAAAGCAAAGGAACAGCTAACGCGTTTCACACTTTTAAATAGTGCTTACTCATAGCTATGAGCTATGAGTAAGCACTATTTAAAAGTGTGAAACGCGTTAGCTGTTCCTTTGCTTTGCTGTGACTTGTAGTGCCATTTGTTTGATGTAATTTTAAATAAAAGCTATGAGTAAGCACTATTTAAAAGTGTGAAACGCGTTAGCTGTTCCTTTGCTTTGCTGTGACTTGTAGTGCCATTTGTTTGATGTCATTTTAAATAAAAGCCACCAAAAGGTTTTTGGAGTGCGGCAGTCCATTTTTTCATTATTTGATTTTTCAACTGCCTAGTGCATCGCCAGCACCCTCGATTTCTTGACTACTGAGTGATCAGTGGAATCCACCCACCTGAAGCGGCAATCTTTCTTTCCCCTCCTTGGGTGCCCGTGTCTGAGACGAGGAGGCCGGTGAGCGGAACTTCTCTGGAGAGTCCAGCGCAGCATTTGCTGGTGACGGAGAGGCCTCCGGTAACTGTCTTGGACGGATGTCTTTCCCCTGATAGGGGCTACGTTAGCAAAGGTAATCCATGTTCTGTTAAATATAGTCAGTGGCAGTGACTATTCGCCATTGGTGACACCACAGTGGTTAGCTCTATCTAAAAGGATTGTGCCTCGACCTACTCCCTACAAATACTGAACTGTTTGTTGGGTCCCAACCTGTCTGTGCTGAATGACTATTTATTGAGAAGAATAAATACGAGTTGGACCATTTTCAGTGTGTGGAACTTCAGTTACTGGAAGCAAAGGGGGGGGGGGTCATTCAGTAAAGGAAGTGACTCTGGGACATACACACAAAGCCCGATAGTTCTGGCCTTCACCTCTACACATTGGAGGACATGGGCCATGGTGTATCTCATCCTCCCCCCCGTGTTAACCCCTAGACAAGACCAGCAAGCAGAGAATGAGAAGGGGTGAAAGGGGTGAGGTCGCTACACGTGGGGGCATTGTGTCCGGGATGTGTGTTGTGTCTGAGTTTGAACTTTGCTGTCCGGAGGAGTTCCGAGTAGGTCGGCCATGTTGGCCAACGCGCCACGAGGCACACTATAGCTGCGCAGTTCGTGGGCGGGGAGAAGAAAAAGCCTGCGAACAAATGCAGAGTATGGGAGGAGTCTGGCCATGTGGAAGGACACACGTGGAGATTCCGGCGCGAAGGGGTCAGTGCGCATTGGAGCAGCAAACAGTCAGGATGACTTCAAATACCCCGTGGATTTCTGCTTCTTCCATCACGGAGATGACTTCTTTTGCTGCCCTGATCACGGATACAGGAATAAGACTAAGGCCCCGAGGGCGGTTGGCTCTGTATACCTGCAGAGACATAGAGGCCCTCGGTGTGATCTTTCCCGGCTGTTCGGGACTGGTGGTTCATTTGAAGCCGTTCGGCGATGTGAGGTCTGCAAAGAATTTCTCTTCGAGGTGGAGCCATCCACAGAAAGGCCTTGCGCATTCCACCTCAACTACCTCACAGGTACTGCCACTCCGGATGGAGAGATCGATGCCTATGCGTTTCCTGCACGCATTGACCAGGGCGAAGTGACTGCCCAAGCGGAGACAAAGAGAGAGAAATCCGAGGATGCTGCCTCGGTCACCACAAGCTCCCTGCTCCCACCGCCGAAGAGGAAAGTTGGCCTGGTGATGGCATCCTGTGGTCATGGAAGAGCTTCGCCCCGTCGCTTGCCTGGCCTGGATGGATCCGGAGGGAAGAGCCCTGGACATCCCTGTTCTTCTGAAGGTCCAGGTGAGCCAGGGGTTGGGATTGTGTGTGTGGTTGGAGGTGTCGGCAGCCCACAGTCGGTGGGGGTCGTAAAGGGGAGTGATTCCGTGTCTACCGGGAATTACTTGCCTGCAGAATGTTATGACACCTCCGACCTAGAGTCGCTATCTGATGTCGGTGATGATGGGGAGATAGATGAAATCTTCCACAGGAAGGGATGGGACAAGATGAAGTTACCCTCGTCCCGTGTCTTAAGGGACCCACCTATGTCCATTGGGGATAGTACACACCGAGTGGAGGCCTCGGAGCCTAGGGAGGAATCTGGTTTCCTGTATGTGATCCCACTTCTTGAGCCAGCGGCTGTTTCACCTGCTCCTGTTGCGGGGGAGTGCAACGTGCATCACTGCGGGCTCCTAGGCCCAAATCTACAGAGGTGGTGAGTGTACCTCGCCATCCGGAGTCCATTGTTCTACCTGGAGTAGGGGACCGTGCCACAATGCCACCCTTGGCTAGGCTGCAGCGTCTCTTTTGTCAGAAAGTTGCCCGAGAATATGGGTGGGAATACCCATATCTACCCAGAGAATTGCTCTACGAGGTGGAAGTTTTTCGGCAGCGGTGGTACAATGATTTCATCTGGACAAAGCTGAAAGTACCTCATGCACGCCGATACCTCTCATGCTCACCTACGGTCACCAGAAAATTCAAGGACTGTAAGGCGGAGTGGATGTTGGGAAGGCACATCCATGCGGACAAAGTGGTAATTTGTCGGAAGGATGGAGGGAACATTGAGTACAATGTGGAGGCTTTTGACCAGCACTTAAAGCCTTTGTTCTTGCCGGATCCAAAGTTTTATTTATAAGAGAAAGAGACTCCTTTCCATTCCTTTTATTGCTAAATTACAAGGACTGTGCTCTAACTTTTTTTTTTTTGGGATGTTTTAGTCATTGGAGAAATGGGAGCTGTTGTTGTTTTGTTCTCCCTCTTTCTCCTCCCATCAAGGAAAAGAAATCAGTGACTTTGGGGCTTAGCCAGTATAGGGTCACAGCACAGAGAAGCAGAAGTTCATCTGGATCTGACAAGTGCCTTTACCGCGCCATTGCCACCAGGTGGCGGTGTTGCGCAATGATTGTTTGCTTCACACTCTGCACTATACTTATTGGAGTGAATGGGTTTCTTTACGGATAGACCCATTCCTTCCAAGGAAACACATACATTATGTTAGGATGTGTGTTTCTTTGTTTTTTCCCCTCTGCAGGAGATTTCATCTATCAAGGCTGCTGAGAATGGAGTGGTCCTTAGATAGCTAAGGGAGAGATGTAAATGTGTGAAATCATTTAAAGTATTTTAATGCCAAGTTCATTGTTTTATATTTTTGTTTTTCCTTCCCATTTAGGTCCTAGCACAATTCCTGGTTAAATTGTTGAGTTTGGTTCTATGCGAATGTTTGTCTCTGGGTCAAGCTTATGTTACCACTCCGTGGGAGACATGGGTTTGCACCAGACACTGGGGACCAGTGTCAAATCACCAGGGGGAGAGTGTAGCGGGGGTCTAAAATATAGGGGGAAGTGCATGGGTTGTAGTATGATCCAATGCACCCTGATTGCTAGAGAATTGGGAACTATTTAGGGTCTGGAGGACTCTGGTGGTGTGAGGTTCCCTGTGGCCTACAGGTGGCACTGTCGCCCTGGGACGGGGTTGAACCCACACCGCAAGACTGTGCCTTTTTGTCCTTTCCTGGCGCTTGTGCAGCGGGGCGGGGAACCCGCTGTGACGCAAAGGGAGAGGAGATAAAAGGGGCGGACGCCCTGACCACAGGGTTCAGAGTTCGGAGTCTGAGGACGTGGCCGCACCCAGGCACCCTCAGCCTGGGTGCTGGCCTTCCTGGGCCCAGGTGCCCTCGACCTGGCCGGAGCGGGAGATGGAGTCCATCTCAGGCACCTTTAGCCTGGGGTGAGGTACTATGGCGGAAACCTGGAGCTCAGTACCTTCGACTGAGTTCCGCAAGGGTGGAGGAATCCGTGGGGGCCCTAACTCCATGGGTGCCCGTGTCTGAGACGAGGAGGCCGGTGAGCGGAACTGTCTTGGACGGATGTCTTTCCCCTGATAGGGGCTACGTTAGCGAAGGTAATCCATGTTCTGTTCAATATAGTCAGTGGCAGTGACTATTCGCCATTGGTGACACCACAGTGGTTAGCTCTATCTAAAAGGATTGTGGCTCGACCTACTCCCTACAAATACTGAACTGTTCATTGGGTCCCAACCTGTCTGTGCTGAATGACTATTTATTGAGAAGAATAAATACGAGTTGGACCGTTTTCAGTGTGTGGAACTTCAGTTACTGGAAGCAAAGGGGGAGGGGGGTCATTCAGTAAAGGAACTGACTCTGGGACATACACACAAAGCCCGATAGTTCTGGCCTTCACCTCTACACATTGGAGGACATGGGCCATGGTGTATCTCATCCTTCCCCCCGTGTTAACCCCTAGACAAGACCAGCAAGCCGAGAATGATAAGGGGTGAGAGGGGTGAGGTCCCTACACATACATTCTAAAAAACCAGAGCTGAACAGCCCCACCCAGGGGGCGGTCCCTCCGGACATAACCCTCCTACCTGCAGTCAGCAGCCTCAGTTTTTTTCTGCCTAGCAGAAGGAGAAGACGTGGCTCTCTCAGGAGCCAGTCTCCTGGAAGATTTTTATTCCTTTGAGAATTTTATTGTTTTATTTTTGAGATCTTCAATCAACTGTCGGCTGGGCAACAGGTTGGGTACAAGGTATCCTCGTAGTCTTCCCTGTCCGACCATCGAGCGTGCTGATCCTCGTCTTGTGTGGGTGAGACTCAGTTCACGACTTGCCCCACGACTCCAGGGGTGGCTGGTGGGCTTTCATGCTCCGCGGTCCTCACAAGATTGAACAGTGCCTGCTGTATCTTTTGCGGTGGACCGGGCCGATAGCTACTCAGTACTGCACTGTGATAGGTCTGTCAGAAACACACCAGTGGGTCCCTCTGGGACGGGTAAGTAGTCTCTCCTGCTTGCAGGAGAGTACATGCTGTGTGTTTCTCTGTATGGGGGATTTTCCCTGTCTCTCCCTTGTTATGCTGCTCTCTGCACCCTAATCTGGCGCTGTGCTGTGTGGGGGTGCCTGGGGGTCACTCTGGCCTGGCGGGGGGGGGGGGGGCTCATGACTGTCTGCATGAAGCTGGGGGACTTTTTGTGTGTGTTGGGCCTGGGCGCCATTCGGCTCCTTGTTTGTAGTGTTTTACTGTGCGCACGGCGGCCATCTTGCCACGGATCGATGGCGCAGTTACATTCGGTCGGCGGCCATTTTCTTGAAGACGCGTGAGCCTTTCACTTTACTTTGGCCTCTATCGCTGCTGCAGCGGCGCAAATCTCCTCACACTCTCCTTGAGGCTCACTCGCGATGGTTCAGCGTGGTGCAGGCAGCGGAACTGAGCGGTCCTCTCCGGGTTGGTGAGTCCTCTGGGTATCCCCTCCTCAGTCAGCGCAGCCAGTGGGTGGACTTTTATTCACTTTGTGCATTGAGGTCTCAGAGGGTGGTGAGTTATGGAGTCTGGTTCACCTGCTTCCCCACTCTTGTCAGAGGCAACGGGCAGTGCTCCAGCACCTGCGGTCCATATGGACCAGTTGTCGGCAGTCCTGGAAACATTTCTTGTCAGGATGGAAGCGGTGTGCGAGCGTAAGGGAGCTGTAAAGCGCCCTCTCCCCACACAATCTCCACATGGGGAGTGCTCTGATTCAGATATGGGCCTAGCTGCTGCTGCTCAGGACCCTAGCTCTGAATATTTTAATGTTTTTGAACAGGACATTCCTTGTGAGGATGACTCCAATTCTGAGTCAGTAAATGACAGGGCGCTTGTAAGTGAACTCATTGATGCTGTGAGGGACACTCTCAAGCTGGATGCTGCGGCTGCGGAACCTCAGGTGGAGGCTGTCTCCTTTGGTTTCTTTAAGGCCATGCCTTCTAATATACGCCTTTCTTTGATAGATTCATTGATCAGGTTTGGGAAAAGCCGCAGAAGACTTTGACGGTCCCGCGGCGTCTATCTATTAGGTACCGCTTTGAGGAGGCCCTGGTTAAAAAGTGGGCTTTCCCCCCCAGTGGTCAACCCCCCGGTCGCCCGTTTGAATAAGGCTACCACTCTCCCGATGGAGGGGACTCCTGCATTTAAGGACCCCACTGACAGGAGGTCAGAAGTGGTGAGCATAACTATGTTTGCCTTGTTGGGATCCGCCTTATGTCCTATCGTAGCGGCGACCCTTGTGTCTCAGACACTCACGGAATGGGCAAAGATTTTGCACCAGACTGTGCAGGAGCATAGTTGGAAAGTGAAAAAAGAAACTGCGCTACAGATATAGAACTAGGCAGATATATCAAATGCCCAGAAACAAACAAAGGGAAAAAGCAGCAACTATTCTGAAAACTAACAGTGCACACAAACAAGAAAAAATATATATAGTCGCGCTAACTTATGAATATGAACATAAGCCCACCACTGAATGATTGAAAAAATTATCTTCAAATCATCACAGTGAAGAATTATGTAAGTGCTCAGTGAAGAACAATAAATAAAAAATATATAAACAAAGCATATGGAATAATAATACAAACTTAATTAATGATATTAATACATGCTTGCATAGGACCTTAAATAATCAAATCCAAAGTCCATACAAAGAAGCACCCGTGATCAAGTGTCCATGTTGAATGAAAAAAGAGAAATGAAAAAAGCAAAAGAAAACAAAACAAAAACGATTCCAAATCTTCTTATATTCGTGACTTTCACCACCACCAGTAAGAATTCCTGCTTACCAAAAAGCGATGGTCCCCTATGACGGAGGACCCCAAACTTTTTTGCGATTTCTGGCCCAAAGAAAAAGCGAGAAGCTGCAGAGACTTGATACCGAAATCAAAACGGTTAGAGATTTGCTGACCTCTTTCAAAAATGGAGAGGAATATAGGGAGTGTTCTAACTCTCTCCAAAAAACCTTAGAGAGGGAAGAAAAGGATCAAAAAACAAAAAAGAAGAAAAAATACCTTAGAGATTTTGAGGATTACCAGTCGGGCCTTGTTTTTCTGTGGCAGAAAAAGTTGGCAGCAGATGGGATAAAAGAGGTAGTGATGGACACTGCCCCTCAGGGTGCGGTGCCATCCGGCCCGATTGCCAACCCTCCCATGACTGGTAGGAGAGGGGTTTCTAACCCCCCTACTCCCACTCCAGCTCAACGTAACAATAAGGTCAAGACTAAGAACGGGCCCAAACAGGGCAATTCTTCATCTAAAATGCCTAAAAATGTGAAATCATATAGGTCTGATGTACAGTTCCAGCATTATCAGGATGAATCCATGAGAGGATGGGAGCATCCCTCATCTGGACCCATCCATCATGATGCGGGACATAATCAGGGATTTCCAAGAACCAGTTTTGAGTCCAATGGTATGCGGGATTTTAACATCCCCACCCATAACCGGTTTTTTCCCTTAACAGACTCATTGGGGCCATTAGGCCGTGAACCTATGGAAAGGCGATATGGATTCAATAATCTGGACGGGAATGGCCAATTTCCTCAGTCTAATCATTTTGACAGGGGTTATGATTATTCTAGACCCTCCTATCCCCCAGGTCAATATGATTTCAGACCGAACCCCAGTTGGGGTTTTCCCACGGGCCACCAGGGCCGGTTCGGCCCATCAGAACGAAGAGAGGGGTTAGAGGGGGGAGGAGGGCCCAGCTGCTCAAAAAGAAAAAGAAAAAGAATCTAGGTATGGGTATCTTTAATTTGAGCCAACAGGCCTTGTCAGAGACTGAGCAGCGCTTGTTGGATAAGGGTTTGAAATTTTCTCCGCCTAGGAGCTTGAGCAAATTTCAAACCTTTATGGATGTCCACAAGTTTGCAAGGAAGCTCAATATCAAGAGGCATTTTCTGTCTAATCCTATTATGGATAAAGTGAGTCCCTTACCTGGGTACAAACATACTGGGTTGGCCAATGCTTCACTGTTTAATCCCCCTGGCTCATTGGCCCCGAGCATTAAAGTTTTCAGGGATGTGGTACTCAAGGATCTTGAAAAGATCAAGGTAAAAAAGGTCAAAATGCAAAAGAATTTGGAGAACGGGCTTGAGTCCCTTTGTTCCAATAAGTCCCTGGTCATTAGACCTGCAGACAAAGGGGGGGGGATAGTCATTCTCGATAGGTGTGACTACCTGAAAGAGTTACACAGGATCGTCGATGACACCGAAACCTATACCCCTTTGAACAGGGACCCCGTTGTCAAGTATAAAAGAGACCTCGAGATTATTGTGGATGAGGGACACCGGGAGGGCATTCTTAATGACAGGGAGAGATTGTTTTTGATACCCTGTGCCCCCCGGACTCCCGTTATATATTACCTCCCGAAGATCCATAAAAGTCTTACTTCCCCCCCGGGACGACCCATTGTAAGTGGGATAGACTCCATCACGTCCCGGGTCGGGAAGTATATTGATTTTTTCCTGCAGCCTTTGGTTCAGCAGATCCCTTCCTATGTAAGGGACACTAAACATGTTATCAATTTACTCAAAGATCTCACTCCCACAAATGGTATATGGATGGTCACGGCAGACGTGACCTCGCTCTATACCATCATCCCCCATGAGTGTGGCTTTGAGGCTGTTGAGATGTATTTGGTGAGAGGATCAGATCTACCATCGCGGCAAATTAACTTTATTATGACCCTACTGAAATATGCAGCAGGCCATAATTATTTTTGGTGTGATAATCAGTTCTTCCGCCTGTCAGGGTCACCTGTGGCCAGGTGACAGATGCACACCGTAGGGGGACAGGAGTGCACCGCGAGGTAGTGAACCCTATGGCTGGCTTCTGTGGGTAGGAAACTGGGTGGTTGTGGAAAGCGGGACCAGAGGAGCACAACCGGGATCCCAACGGAAGCGAGAGCCAAGATTCCCCAGGGCGCGGAGTCTAAGACCCAGCTGGTCTTCTCCAGGGCCTCTAGTGGTGAGGATGTTACGCTGCAGGCTGGGACCAGGTCGCGGCCCCTGGAGTTTCCTAGCTCACGCCCCGTAGGATAAGGGGAAGCAGCGGCACACGATAGAGAGAACCGAATAACAAGCCGAAGGTCAGGGGCCACAAGCAGACAAGGATAACGAAGAACGAGCCGAAGGTCAAGGGTCACGAGCAGACAGGGATGGTCGGGGACAAGCCAATAACGTAACAGAGAGACAGACGTAGCACACGGCAGGCAGGAACCCAAACACACAATGCCTAACAAACACGTTGATCAGCAAAGCAGGCTTGCAGTGCACAGGTTAATATAGTGTTCAGTGATAGGGCCTGGGGTGGAGTCAGGCTGGGAGGAGATTATAAAGGAAGCCAGGTGAAGGAGGTCTGGTCTCTAGATGAACACATGAGGAGGAAGGTAAGATGGCAGACAGACATTAATGCATATCCATGACAGTACCCTCCCTCTTACGAGGCCTCCCCCTTCCCCGCCTGGGCCCAGGTTTAGAGGGAAACTTCAGATGAAACTCCTTTAACAGACGAGGTGCAAAGACCTCAGATGCAGTGATCCAAGACCTCTCCTCAGGACCAAACCCTTTCCAATGAACGAGGTACTGAAGAACGCCTTTACAGAGTCGGGAGTCCAGAATTTGACTGATCTCGTACTCCTGATTATCCTCCGAGACAGGCGCCACGGTAGGAAGAGGACGAGAGAATTTATTGAGGACTAAAGGCTTTAGAAGAGCAACATGAAAGGAGTTAGTGATTTTAAGGCTCTTAGGAATCTGGAGTTTGAAACAAACCGGATTCAGTTTAGCAGTTACCGTGTATGGACCGATGAATCGTGGAGCAAACTTCAGAGAAGGAACTCGGAGCTTGATGTTCCTGGTAGAGAGCCAGACTTTGTCCCCTGGCTGAAGAGAAGGCGGTTTACGCCTGCGGCGGTCTGCAAAGCCTTTGAATTTTTCAGCAGCTGCCCGGAGGGAATCATGAACGTGACCCCAAACGGAATTGAGAGACTCCTGAACCGAAGCCAAAGCTGGAATGTCTGGAGAACAGATCATAGGAAGAGGAAGTTGAGGGTGTTTTCCATAAACTGTGAAAAAGGGTGTCTTCTGCGAACTGGTATTCACATGATTGTTATGGGAGAATTCTGCCCACGGGAGTAGAGAGGACCAATCGTCATGGTGAGAAGACACAAAGGTGCGAAGAAAGACCTCTAACTCCTGATTAACCCTCTCAGTCTGTCCATTGGATTGGGGATGGTAAGAAGAAGAAAAATCCAAGACAATATTGAGGGATTTGCAAAAGGCTCTCCAAAAACGAGACGTGAATTGGACTCCCCTGTCGGAAACAATATGAGAAGGGACCCCATGTAGGCGGAGAATTTCTCGAATGAAAATGGGAACCAATGCAGGGGCAGAAGGAAGACCAGGAAGAGGAACAAAATGAGCCATCTTGGAGAATCGATCGATTACCACCCAAATGACTGTATTATTCTCAGACAGTGGGAGATCGGTGATAAAATCCATGGCAATATGGGCCCAGGGTTCCTTAGGAATAGGCAAGGGCATGAGGAGACCAGCAGGAGCTTGTGTGGAGGATTTGGACTGAGCACAGACATGACAAGCTTTAACGTAGTCTTTGACGTCTGAGCGGAGATTAGGCCACCAGTAGTGACGACTGATGAGTAGGAAGGATCGGAGGAATCCAGAATGCCCTGCCACCTTGGAATCATGTCCCCAACGAAGGATCTTAGCTCTTAGCTCAGTGGGGACAAAGGTCTTACCAGGCGGAATTTTAGACTTCAGGGTGGTAGAGTGGGCAACAATGCATGAGGTGGGAATGATCGGCTCAGGTTCAGGGGCGGACTCCTTGTCCAAAGTGTCAAATGACCTAGAGAGCGCATCAGCCCGACCGTTGCAGGAACCAGGTTTGTAGGTAATCGTGAAATTAAAACGGGCAAAGAAGAGACTCCACCTGGCCTGTCTAGGATTCAGACGTTTAGCATTCTGTAGATACTGTAAATTCTTGTGATCGGTAAAGATCGTTATGGAGTGAGGGGAACCCTCCAAGAGATGACGCCACTCCTCTAACGCCAATTTAATAGCGAGAAGTTCCCGATCACCGATGGCATAATTCCTCTCTGCCTGAGAAATTTTTTTGGAGAAGAACGCACATGGTTGGCGTCTCTTCTCAAAGATTTGAAGAAGCACAGCTCCCACCCCCATTGAGGAAGCGTCCACTTCAATAAAAAATGCATTCCCAGGATTTGGTCTCCTCAAGAGGGGGCCAGAAACAAAGGCCTGTTTCAGGTTGTGAAATGCAGAGACAGCTTCGGGAGGCCAGTCTCTGGCATTCACACCCTTCTTGGTCAAAGCGATAATAGGCGCGGCAATGGAAGAGTAATTCCTTATGAACTGCCTATAATAATTAGTGAAGCCAAGAAAGCGCTGTGTGGCCTTGGGGCTAGCAGGAAGAGGCCAGTTGGTGATAGCCAAGACCTTCCCAGGGTCCATACGAAGCCCCGAACATGAGACAAAGCACCCCAAAAACAGGACCTCAGAACATTCAAAGGAACATTTCTCCAGCTTGGCATAGAGATTGTTCTCTCTAAGACGTTGAAGTACAGTGCGGACATGGTTTCTGTGGACGAGCAGATTTTCAGAAAAGATCAGAATGTCATCCAGATAGATGACAACAAACTGGTACAGCAGATCTCTGAAGATTTCATTGACAAAGTTTTGAAACACGGCTGGAGCATTACACAGACCAAAAGGCATCACCAGATATTCGTAATGCCCGTCTCTAGTGTTAAATGCAGTCTTCCATTCGTCACCCTCCCGTATTCGAATGAGATTGTACGCGCCTCTGAGATCCAACTTGGTGAAAATGGAGGCACCCTTCAACCTATCGAATAGCTCAGATATTAAGGGTAAGGGGTATCGATTTTTAATAGTAACCGCATTTAAACCCCGATAATCGATGCAGGGTCTTAAGGTACCATCCTTTTTGGCAACAAAAAAGAACCCTGCCCCTGCAGGCGATGAGGATTTCCGGATGAACCCTCTCTCCAGATTCTCTGCTACATACTCCGACATGGCCTGGGTCTCTGGGATGGACAGAGGGTAGGTACGACCCCTGGGTAGAGTTGCTCCGGGGACAAGATCAATAGCACAGTCAAAAGACCTGTGGGGAGGAAGCACCTCAGCTGATTTTTTACAGAACACATCCCGGTAATCGCTGTATGCGGCGGGAAGATCAGAAGAAACAGAAGTGGCAGCAACCGGAAGACTCTCCTTGGGGGTCACCTTGAGAAGACACGACGAGAAACATGAGGAACCCCAGGCCAGGATCTGCCCAGAGACCCAGTCCACATGTGGAGAGTGGAGCTGTAGCCAAGGGAGGCCCAATACAACTGGGGTAGAGGCCTTGGGTAGAATAAGAAAGGATATCCACTCCTGGTGGAGAATCCCTACCGACATCCTAATGGGTAGCGTCTGGAAGCGAATAGGGCCCCCTGGGAGAACAGTGCCATCAATTGCCGAGACTACCAATGGGGTAGTGAGAGGTGAAAGGGTAAGCTTCATAGAAGAAGCAGTTCTCCAATCCATGAAATTGCCGGCAGCCCCGGAATCCAGGTATGCAAGGGTTGACTGAGGAGAAGTGCCTACATGAAGGGACACCGGCAAGAGCAGGCGAGAAGGTGATGTTTCTGGGTCCAATACTCCACCTTCCAAATGTATTAGACCCGAGCGTTTCCCGGATGAAGCGAGCAGGAGTCACGAAAATGACCCTTGCCCCCACAATAGAGGCACAAGCCCAGAGTTCTGCACCTAGCACGTTCTTCGGGGGTTAGTCTGGTCCGGCCCAGCTGCATAGGTTCTTCAGCAGGTAGAGGATGCTCCACGGAATGAAGGGAGGGGAGCTCAGACTGGCTAGGACCCAGAGAGTGCTGGCGTCTTTTTTCTAAGGACCTCTCTTGAAAACGAATGTCGATCTGGTTGCATAATGAAATTACATCGTCCAGACCGACGGGAATGGCTCTTCCCGCTAATTCGTCTTTCACTCGGTCAGAGAGGCCATGTAAAAAGGTAGCGACCAGGGCCTCATTATTCCAGCTCAATTCAGCTGTGTGGATACGGAACTGAAGAGCATATTGCCCCACTGAACTAGATTCTTGGCGAAGACGTAAGACAGCACTAGCCGCTGAAGAAGCCCGAGCCGGCTCTTCGAAGATATTACGAAAGAGCTTCAAGAATTCGGACAGACTGGAAACCACCGGATCGTTCCTCTCCCACAGGGGGGCAGCCCAGGCCAAAGCTTCACCGGAGAGGAGGGAAATGATATAGGCTACCTTAGCCCGGTCAGATAGGAAGCTTTGAGGCTGAAGCTCAAAATGAATAGTGCATTGGCTGAGAAACCCCCTGCAGGCCTTGGAGTCCCCAGAGAAACGGAACGGAGCTGGCAATCTTAGTGAGTGTGAGGCTGTGACTGGTGCGATAGGTACAGCCGCTGGTTGTACTTGGGGTTGCGGATTCGGGGTTCCCAAGGAGACCTGAAGCTGCTCGAATCGAGAAGCCAGATCCTGGAGGAATCGCATCACCTGGGTCTGATTTGATTCCTGGGTCTCAAGTCTGCGAACTATGCCCTGCAATGGATCATCCGCGGGAAGCGGGATGTCAGCCGGGTTCATGGCTGATCAAACTGTCAGGGTCACCTGTGGCCAGGTGACAGATGCACACCGTAGGGGGACAGGAGTGCACCGCGAGGTAGTGAACCCTATGGCTGGCTTCTGTGGGTAGGAAACTGGGTGGTTGTGGAAAGCGGGACCAGAGGAGCACAACCGGGATCCCAACGGAAGCGAGAGCCAAGATTCCCCAGGGCGCGGAGTCTAAGACCCAGCTGGTCTTCTCCAGGGCCTCTAGTGGTGAGGATGTTACGCTGCAGGCTGGGACCAGGTCGCGGCCCCTGGAGTTTCCTAGCTCACGCCCCGTAGGATAAGGGGAAGCAGCGGCACACGATAGAGAGAACCGAATAACAAGCCGAAGGTCAGGGGCCACAAGCAGACAAGGATAACGAAGAACGAGCCGAAGGTCAAGGGTCACGAGCAGACAGGGATGGTCGGGGACAAGCCAATAACGTAACAGAGAGACAGACGTAGCACACGGCAGGCAGGAACCCAAACACACAATGCCTAACAAACACGTTGATCAGCAAAGCAGGCTTGCAGTGCACAGGTTAATATAGTGTTCAGTGATAGGGCCTGGGGTGGAGTCAGGCTGGGAGGAGATTATAAAGGAAGCCAGGTGAAGGAGGTCTGGTCTCTAGATGAACACATGAGGAGGAAGGTAAGATGGCAGACAGACATTAATGCATATCCATGACACCGCCAAGATCGAGGTGTGGCGATGGGGGCGAAGTACGCCCCTAGCCTGGCCAACTTGTTCATGGCCAAGTGGGAGGAGGACGTCGTCGATGTTTGCCGGAGACCAGAGGTTGTTCTCTGGGTTAGGTACATCGACGACGTCCTCCTCCTATGGGACGGCAGTGAACCTGATTTGCGGGATTATATGCTGTCCCTAAACGATAACAACAGAGGTATCAGATTCTCTTTTGAGGCCAGTCAGGAGTCAGTACACTATCTGGATTTGAAAATTTCAGTGGTTGATAGCAAATTTGTTACGACCACTTATTTCAAACCAACTGACAGAAACTCATATATTCCGCTTGACAGTTGTCATCATGCCCCTTGGTTGAAGGCCGTCCCTCAGGGACAATTCACCAGATTGAGACGTAACTGTACAGACTTAGAGGCTTTCAAATGCCAGGCCGAGGTTCTCTCTAAGAGATTTGTTGATAAAGGTTATCAACAGAGTGATCTGTCTCAATTGATACAATCTGTCAGTGAGATCGATCGAGGATCATTGTTGGCCGACAGGGAGAGGGTGGTTAGGGATGGTAAGTTCTCTCTTCCATTTATTACCACCTACTCCGTACAGCATCAGACCATCAAAAGTCTGATACGTAAGCACTGGCATGTGCTAACCAGTGATTTAGTGTTGGCACCGTCTCTTCCAGAGAGACCAGCTATTGTATTTAGGGGGGCATCTACACTGTCCAGCAGGGTGGCCCCAAGTGTCCAGGACCCCCCACGGGCTAATAGAACATTCCTAGAGAACCTGACAGGATATTATAAATGCAAAAAATGCCAAGTGTGCAGCTTGAATAGCTGTAGGGATAGGAAGATTAGCCATTTTTCTTCAACGAGCACGGGCCGTTCCTATGAAATCGAACCCTTTATCACCTGTTCATCTTTGGGGGTTATTTACCTCATACAATGCCCTTGCGGTCTCCAATACGTGGGGAGGACCAAAAGGGCAGTAAGGGTGAGACTTAACGAACATATAGCGAACATACGCAAAGGTTTCGATAAACACTCTGTATCCAGGCACTACGATCAAGTCCACAAGAGAGACCCATCTGGTACACTATTCATCGCTATTGACAAATACAGACCCCATTGGAGAGGCAGCTCGCTTGTGAGAGAAATCTCCAAGCAAGAAATGGCATGGGTGTACAGGTTGAGGACTTACGTTCCGCACGGACTCAATGTGGACACCGATGTTAACGCTTTTATTAACAATTCTTGAATTAATCTAGCCAATCAGTTAATTATGTTTTTATAATGGCTGTTTGGGGTGGACTATTGAACTATATTGGAGTATAGTTTTTTGGGAGATGTAGATCGTGCTGTATGTACACTCTTTCTCTTCTCCTTTTTCCTTTTTCTGTTTAAATTTAACCGTTTACTTCCGTGTCTTTTTCCCGTTTTGTAATGGACATTTGACCATGTTAAGCGGGGTAGTAAGAGGGACGAGATTAGATGGTAATTGTTGTAACCTTGGTGATTTTATTATCATTTATGGATTATTAACTACTATGAGTTAATCTATCTCCGTATATTTCAAACATGTATGGCTTTAGATACTGGTATGACATTTATGTCTTATAATATATTCATGTATGTATATGTCCTCTACAGTTAGGATTTTAAATTTGGAGCAGTTCAAGTCCCATTATGTTCACTGCACATTATGGCTGCGGCGGAGGTTGTGAGTCTTACTGCCTCCTGTGACACACCTGGAGGCTCCTCCCCCTTGGGTGGCGCGCGCATTGCGGTCGTGGCCATTGTTGCCATGGACACGCGTGTGTGCGGCATACTCCCCGCCATGCTTTCGTCATCCCGTTTGGCGTGATGACGCGCACGGCATGTATTTGCAAACGAGGCTTGGCTTCCTCGTGGGGAGAGATGCGCGCGCATCCGCTGCTTTTGCTGTTTGGTGGATACGACAGCGAGGCGTGGCTACCTCGCGGCGCGAGGTGCGCGCGCGCGCCTTCCCTCGGGCTGGACCCTTGAGTTCTTGTGTTCCCTATAAAGAGGGGGTGACGCAGCCCATCGCCCGTGCCCCGAGACGACGTGAATTTTCACGAAACGCGTAGGGCAGGATACGAGCTTTGTGCTGACGTCACCCTCCACTGCTCGACTTCCACGGACGTATGTGTGTGACTAGCGCCTTTGACCGGTCGGCGCTGTCACATTTTTAAGGCTGTTTTTTAAACTGCATTTTTGTAAGTATGTTTTCTTCTTTTAAATAAATATCCACCAAGGATTTTACACTATGTAGTGTCCTCCCTTCCTTCCATGTTCCGTATCGAGTACTGCATGATGGTATATGAGCATTTTGGCTATCAAAACAATTGAGGCTCAGCATACACTGAAGTCTGGAGTCCTACTGATTATCATTTGAGGCTGTTTGGGGTCCTCCGTCATAGGGGACCATCGCTTTTTGGTAAGCAGGAATTCTTACTGGTGGTGGTGAAAGTCACGAATATAAGAAGATTTGGAATCGTTTTTGTTTTGTTTTCTTTTGCTTTTTTCATTTCTCTTTTTTCATTCAACATGGACACTTGATCACGGGTGCTTCTTTGTATGGACTTTGGATTTGATTATTTAAGGTCCTATGCAAGCATGTATTAATATCATTAATTAAGTTTGTATTATTATTCCATATGCTTTGTTTATATATTTTTTATTTATTGTTCTTCACTGAGCACTTACATAATTCTTCACTGTGATGATTTGAAGATAATTTTTTCAATCATTCAGTGGTGGGCTTATGTTCATATTCATAAGTTAGCGCGACTATATATATTTTTTCATATTTTTTCTTGTGCAGGAGCATAATCTCCCTCCAGATACCATTGACCTGGCCCACCAACTTGTGCAGGGTCTGGTGTATGTGTGCGGTGCCACTTTGGACGCGGCCCCTTTAATATCTGGGGCCTCTCTCTCTGCGGTGGTGTTACGTCGTCTTATCTGGTTGAAATGCTGGTCGGCTGACCTAGCCTCCAAGAAGCTCCTGGCTGATTTGCCCTTTAAGTGAGGTAGACTGTTTGGGGCTGCCCTAAATTACATCATTAAGGATGTCACAGGGGTTAAGAGCACCCTCCTTCCTCAATCTACTAAGGGAAAGGAGCCCCGCTGTAAGCCGGGCCCCTCCTTTCCAGCAAGAAATGTTTTTTTTCGTCATTCAGAATCCATGGGTAAGCCCTCCCAGACTGATAACAGTGCGGCTGGTGGACAGAAGCGTCCCTGGGTGCGTAAGCCACACAACCCGGCTCCCAAGCCCGCCACCGCATGAAGTCTTGCCCCCGCCCGACTCTGGGGTGGGGGGACGACTTTGCAGGTTCACGGATCGGTGGACCTCCCGGATCTCCGACCGGTGGGTGTGCGAGGTGGTCACCTCAGGGTACAGGATAGAGTTCCGTTCATGGCCCCCAAACAGATTCTTCCCCTCAAATCTCCCTCTCCTTCCTGCCCATCGGGCGGCCCTCTTGGGGGCTGTACAGGATTTATTCAGGTGCGGAGTAATTACGCCGTTACCATCACAGGAGAGGTTTCAGGGGTTCTACTCGAATCTGTTTGTTGTCCCGAAGAAGGACGGGGTCCAGCCAATCCTGGACCTCAAGGTCTTGAATGCCTTTGTGAAGGTGCAAAAGTTCTGTATGGAATCCATTCGCACGGTGATCACTGCACTACTTCCGGGGGACTTTCTGGTGTCCTTGGATATCAAGGACGCCTATTTGCATGTTCCGATCTGCACAAGTCACCAGAAAGTGCGATAGGCGAAGTCCACTATCAATTTGTGGCACTTCCCTTCGGCCTAGCGTCGGCACCATGGGTTTTCACCAAGGTGCTTGCCCCGGTTCTAGCTTTGCTGAGACAGCGAGGCATTGTTATCGTGGGCTATCTGGACGATCTTCTTCTAAGAGCAGGAAATGGCTCCGAGTTAGAAGAAAATGTGCAAATAGTCAGTCAGACCCTCCGGGACTTCGGGTGACTCCTGAACATTCAGAAGTCGGTCCTGGTCCCGACTCAGCGTTTGGAGTATCTGGGTTTGATCCTGGACTCCTCGGAAGCGAAAGTATTCTTGCCCTCGGAGAAGTTGCGGACGCTTCAGTCGGCAGTACGGGTCCTGACGTCCCGAAAATGGTCGTCAATCCGTTTCTGCATGAGAGTACTGGGACTCATGGTGGCCTCCTTCAAGGCCATTCCGTATGCCCAATCACACACTCGGGCATTGCAGAAAGAGATCCTGTCCACTTGGGACAAGTCCCCGTTGTCATTGGATCTTCAGATCCAGGTGAGTCACCCTGTAAGGGCGTCCCTGACGTGGTGGCTGAGGTCCCCGGTTCTTCGGTCTGGAAGGTCGTTCCTCCCCATCCAGTGGACGGTGATCACAACGGACGCCAGCCTGATGGGCTGGGGCGGAGTTTGGGGAGTCCTGTCAGCTCAGAGGCTCTGGACCCTGGACGAATCTCGTTTAACGATCAATGTCCTGGAATTGCGAGCAATCAGGCTGTGCCTCTCCTCGTGGTCGGAGAAGCTACAGGGCCCCTCGATCAGAATCTAGTCGGACAACGCCACGGCCGTGGCGTATGTCAACCATCAGGGGGGAACTCAGAGCTCGGCTGCGGCATCCGAGGTCGCCCACATCCTAAGGTGGGCGGAAAGAAGCGTGCCGGCTCTGTCGGCCGTCTACATTCCGGGCGTAGAAAACTGGCAGGTGGACTATCTGAGTCGCCAGACGCTGGACCAAGGGAAGTGGTCCTTGCACCCGGAGGTTTTTCAACTTCTTTGTCAGCGGTGGGGCACGCCAGATGTGGATCTGATGGCCTCTCGACTCAATCGCAAGGTGTCAAGGCTTGTGGCCAGTTCCAGGGACCCCTGGGCAGACGCCTCGGACGCGTTGGTTGCCCCATGGGGTCAGTATCGCCTGACATATGTTTACCCTCCGCTGCAGTTGCTTCCTCGTCTGCTGCGCAGGGTAGCGGCCGAGGGAGTTCCGGTGATCCTCATTGCTCCGGATTGGCCTCAGCGTCATTGGTACGCCGATCTGGTACGTCTCGTCGCGGACTTTCCTTGGTGACTGCCAATGAGGGAGGACCTTCTGTCTCAAGGTCCTATATTTCATCCTGCTTTACAGTCTCTGGCTTTAACGGCATAGCTATTGAGAGCCAGGTGCTGAAGGACCGAGGTCTCTCGGATTCGGTCATTTCGACCATGCTGAGGGCACGGAAGTCTTCCTCCAGAAAGATCTATCACCATACCTGGAAGGCTTACATCGCTATGTGCGAAGAGCTAGACTGGCGTCCAAGGACGTATTCCGTCCCCAGAATCCTGCGGTTCTTGCAGCGTGGTGTGACCCAAAAGCTGGCTTTGAGCACAATTAAGGGTCAGATTTCGGCCTTGGCCGTTTTCTTTCAACGACCGCTAGCAGGCCATTCCTTGGTTAGCACCTTTGTGCAGGGGGTTCGCCATGTGATTCCCCCTGTCAAGCCTCCTCTCCCTCCTTGGGATCTGAATTAGAACATCCCTTTGAAAATATCAGAGAGATTCCTCTCTTGACCTTGTCCCAGAAGGTGGCTTTCTTAGTGGCCATTACTTCTGTTAGACGGGTGTCGGAGTTGGCGGCCTTGTCCTACGAGTCGCCTTACTTGGTCCTACATAAGGATAAGGCGGTGTTGCACCCGCGACCATCTTTCGTTCCAAAGGTGGTCTCGGCCTTTCACCTTAATGAGGACATTGTTCTTCCATCCTTGTGTCCTCACCCATCGCATCCCAGAGAGTTTGCGCTTCACACATTGGATGTGGTACGAGCCTTACGGGCGTACCTGTCTGCTACTGCTTTTATTTGCGGTGTCGTCTGCCACCATTTCTAGGTGGATCAGACAGACCCTCATACAGGCCTATGCCCTTAAGGGGAAGGCGCCTCCCGTTCCGGTTACGGCGCATTCCACCAGGGCAATTGGTGCTTCCTGGGCTTTCCGACACCAAGCGTCGGTTGCACAAGTGTGCAAGGCGGCGACCTGGTCGTCCATTCATACCTTTTCTAAGTTCTATAAGGTTGATGTGGCTGCATCTTCGGATGCTTCATTCGGCCGCAAGGTGTTGCAGGCCGCTGTTTAAAGTTGCAACTCCTCCGTTGAGGAGCTCTGTTGGTTTGGAGTGAAGTTTGTTTTTTTCTTTACTACTGCTCCCACCCTCTTCTTTATACTGCTTTGGGACGTCCCATGTGTTTCAGTATGAAGAGCCTGTGTCAGTCCATGGACGATAAGAGAAAATAGGATTTTTGTACTCACCGTAAAATCCGTTTCTCTGACGTCCATGGACTGACAGAGCACCCACCCTTCCTTTTAAGGTTTGTACTGCTTTGTTACGAACTGAGGCTGCTGACTGCAGGTAGGAGGGTTATGTCCGGACGGACCGCCCCCTGGGTGGGGCTGTTCAGCCCTGTTTTTTTAGAATGTAAGTTATAACATCTAACATTCTGCCTAGATCTTCTCCTGCAAACAGGGACATATACCCACGTGTTTCAGTATGAAGAGGCTGTGTCAGTCCATGGACGTCAGAGAAACGGATTTTACAGTGAGTACAAAAATCCTATTTTTAGTACATTGTGTTATGCTTGCTGAATCAATGTTATAAGTGGCCTTATCGCCATGAGTCATCCCATTAAACATCTCCATTATCACAGAGATAGCAAACAAAAAGATTTTACATGTAAACCTCTTCCGGTTTTCTTAGATGTCTCTCCTTCCAAATGTTTATATACAGTCATGGCCGAAATCGTTGGCACCCCAGACATTTTTCCAGAAAATCAATTATTTCTCACAGAAAAGTATTGCAGTAACACATGTTTTGCTATACACATATCTATTCCCTTTGTGTGTATTGGAACAAAACAAAAAAAGGGAGGAAAAAAAGCAAATTGGACATAATGTCACACAAAGCTCCAAAAATGGGCTGGTCAACATTCTTGGCACCCTTTCAAAATTGTGGATGAATAAGATTGTTTCAAGCATGTGATGCTCCTTTAAACTCACCTGGGGCAAGTAACAGGTGTGGGTAATATAAAAATCACACCTGAAAGCATATAAAAAGGAGAGAAGTTCACTTATGCCGTGTACACACGATCGGTTTTACCGATGAAAAAAGTCAGATGGACTTTTCTCATCGGACAAACCGATCGTGTATGGGCCCCATCGGTCTTTTTTCCATCGGTGAGAAAAAATAGAACACGTTTTAAATTTATCCGATGGGAAAAAAACGATAGCAAATTCCGATCGTCTGTGTGGAACTCCATCGGACAAAAAACCCATGCATGCTCAGAATCAACTCAGCGCATGCTCAGAAGCATTGAACTTAATTTTTCTCGGCTTGTCGGAGTGTTTTACGTCACAGCGTTTGGGACAGTCGGATTTTTGACTGATGGTGTGTAGGCAAGACTGATGGAAGTCAGCTTCATCGGATTTCCGATGGAAAAATCCATCAGATTAGAATCCATAGGAAATCCGATCGTGTGTACAGGGCTTTAGTCTTTGCATCGTGTGTCTGTGTGTGCCACACTAAGCATGGACAACAGAAAGAGGAGTAGAGAACTGTCTGAGGACTTGAGAATCAAAATTGTGGAAAAATATCAAAAATCCCAAGGTTACAAGTCCATCTCCAGAGATCTAGATTTGCCTTTGTCCACAGTGCGCAATATTATCAACAAGTTTGCATCCCATGGCACTGTAGCTAATCTCTCTGGGCGTGGACGGAAGAGAAAATTTATGAAAGGTTGCAACGCAGGATAGTCCGGATGGTGGATAAGCAGCCCCAAACAAGTTCCAAAGAAATTCAAGCTATCCTGCAAGCTCAGGGAGCATCAGTGTCAGCGCAAACTATCCATCGACATTTAAATGAAATGAAACGCTATGGCAGGATACCCAGGAGGACCCCACTACTGACACAGAGACATAAAAAAAGCAAGACTACAGTTTTCCAAAATGTACTTAAGTAAGCCAAAATCCTTCTGGGAAAACGTCTTGTGGACAGATGAGACCAAGATAGAGCTTTTTGGTAAAGCACATCATTCTACTGTTTACCGAAAACGAAATGAGGCCTACAAAGAAAAGAACACAGTACCTACAGTGAAATATGGTGGAGGTTCAATGATGTTTTGGGGTTGTTTTGCTGTCTCTGGCACTGGGTGCCTTGAATGTGTGCAAGGCATCATGAAATCTGAGGATTACCAAAGGATTTTGGGTCGAACTGCAGAGTCAAGTGTCAGAAAGCTGGGTTTGCGTCCAAGATCTTGGGTCTTCCAGCAGGACAATGACTCCAAACATACGTCAAAAAGCACCCAAAAATGGATGGCAACAAAGCGCTGGAGAGTTCTAAAGTGGCCAGCAATGAGTCCAGATCTAAATCCCATTGAACACCTGTGGAGAGATCTTAAAATTGCTGTTGGGAAAAGGCGCCCTTCCAATAAGAGAGACCTGGAGCAGTTTGCAAAGGAAGAGTGGTCCAAAATTTCCGGTGAGAGGTGTAAGAAGCTTATAGGAAGCGACTGATTTCAGTTATTTTTTCCAAAGGGTGTGCAACCAAATATTAAGTTAAGGGTGCCAAGAATTTTGACCAGCGGTAACGGCACACTCACTGAAGCAACGGCACATACGTGCCATTACTTCAGTTTGCTTCAGTGCGCATGTGCCGATGACATCAGCACATGCAAATACAGGGGATACCTCCTAAACCGTTCAGGTTTAGGAGATATCCAGGGTAGCTATAGGTAATCCTTATTATAGGCTTACCTTCAGCAAAAAGTGTGTTGTAAGGGTTTACAACCACTTTAAAAAAGATTTTGTTCACATTGGTAAATAACATTTTATTGTGCTATTGAGATACCACACCAGAGATGGTGAATACCATCAGTGGTTATCTCTGGAAGCCCCAAGGTCTAATAGCCCTGTCATCACCACCTTTACCGAGGCTGAAACCATGGGTGGTGCGGGGACCAGCACCTCCTTTCCATGAAGGATGAGAATTAACAGCAGGATTAGCAACTCCCTATCCACTGCTTCAGCACCTTGTTGGAAGCCATCTTTACCAAAAAAATCTCCCTTAGACATAGCAGAGTTAACAGGGACTGCCAGGTGTCACTTAAGGAATGTTTTAGTAGTCCTGCGTTCCCTGTCTGGGACCAGAACTACCCCTAGCATTAAGTATACTACTATTCTACTTATGAGGCCTCCCTGGCAATTGACTAGTACATTTATGATCATATGCATAGCAGAATCTGCAACTGAAAGATGGATAGCAAAGGAGCATCAAGTCAACATTGCAACCCAGGTAAGAATTCAAATACAGATTTTGAATTCATGGTATTATATGTTGTTCTTGTTTTGTTTTAATGTATTATCATACTTAAATAATTATGTTCATTGGTGTCTATTGCTGTAATAGATGTTGCTTAGGATGTTACCACTCTATTGGTTAGTAAGGCCTTGATGTCAGATGTAAGCAACACCCCTTTAGTTCCAAGCTAGACCCACTGGCATTCGTCTAGAGCAGTGGTTCTCAACTCCTGTCCTCAGGACCCACTAACAGGCCAGATTTTAAGTATTACCTTGGTGAGATGCAGACTAGAATACTGCAATCCCTGAGCAGCAAATTATATCACCTGTGATGCATTTCAGTTATCTTGCAAACCTGGCCTGTTGGTGGGCCCTGAGGACTGGAGTTGAGAACCACTGGTCTAGAGAGAGAGAGAGAGAGAGAGTATATTTCTGTGGTTAAAGAGGGCCTAAATTTGAGACCTCACTAGGAAACTGAAAGAAATTGCTGCTGAGTGAGGTTTATGTTGTGCAAGCAGGTACCCTTAGTTTCAGATATTTAGGTTTATGCAGCAGATAACAGATTCACTTCTGTAAATTGGCTGTCATTGCTGTATTGGGCACTGCCAAAAAGTCACCATTCTATGTCCTAATAAGAACTTGATTTCAGGTGTAAACTGTGCCTCCAGAAATGAAAGCTCCACCCACTAGTTTCTGGGAGTGTCCAGCAAAAGTGCATTGATGTTCAATAAAGGGTACGCTTACTTGAGGGAGGCAGTGCATGGGTGGGGCTTAGGACCAACCTGGAGGATATGTTGGCCTCATTGGCAAACTGAAAGCATTCTCTGATTAGGGTCCTGTGTATAAAACAATAGAAAAATACTGTTATTGCTGGTTGATGAATGGTTTCTGATTCATTGACGTGAAAAAATAATTAATCATGCCACAGCCATTACCTAGTTAGAAAAAACAGCCCATCTACTTTTACCTTGACTGGTTTTCTTTAAGAAATATTCAGGGTAGACTGGATTATCAGGGTTCCTATCACCCTTTATGTGGATTCATTTGGATCCCTATGTCTGGAAGCAAACATTTTAGACAATAGTAACAAGAGAGAGTTTGCTGGGGCACAGAGGGTGTAAGCCCCAAAAACACATTTCAACAGTTATTAACAACTATTCAGTCCCAAGTCCATAACAAATAAGTTATAAAAAGTTAATGGTGGCAGCCATCCTGAGAGTATGTCCAACTCTGTAAAATAGGCAAAGAAGAGAAGGGGGGAGGCGCCACCTGAGAGCAGTATTAACAAATTTCATGCTCATCAATTTTTCACCCTGTGCCCCTAATAGACACAGGGCAAATTACACATAAGATGGGCCTAGGGAGCTGAAAATTTTGATTCCTGACCTCACGGGCCCCCCGCCCAAAGTGACTTCTTTCACATATCTCCATTTTTGGAAAGAGATTAACACAGGAGGAGACCCCAGAAGGGTGGACTTCAAAATGAGTCCATAGTTCCAGTCCCCCAATGCCTGTACCCCTAACAAATTGTCCCGAACAGAGCTTTACTCACCCAGCCAACCTCTGCCTCTCTCGTAGAACATACCGGCTGCTGGGAAGAAATGCAGACTGGTCTTTCTCCCTGGAGTCCTTTCAGCCTTTGGAAGGAAAACAGGGTGACTGAGCTCTCTCCATCATGCTGTTGGGGATCTGGGCCAACTGCCCAGCATCCCTGGGGTATACAGGTGGAGACCGCAGTCCCATCCACTACCACAGGAAATCTATCGAAGGAGCTGTAGGCTCTGGGACTTCCTGACATTACAGGGCGGCTGTGCTTCCATCATCTATCTTCTCTCCAGCCGTTTGACTGCTGGTGGAACCTGTAGGATGACTGAGAGCAGTGGGCTGAGTATTTTAATTGATGAGCATGATTACTACTCCTGTTTGTATGTTTTTTATCCTGTGTCTATTAAAATGTGTTAATAATACTGCACTCAGGTGGCACCTCCCCCCTTCTCTTCTTAAAAACTTTAGACAAACTCCTCCTTCAAGTCAGAATGAAGAACTCATGGCAGACTCTGGTTTAATCCTAAAGTAAGGGGTAAGCTTGCTCTGTGAATTGGTAAACCTACTGAAAGGAGCATTTACCAGTATACTAAACATTAATAAGAGTGCATATCAGGACTTGAAAGAAGCTGGTGACACTAATTAGAGGGAAATACAGTTGTGCTTATAAGTTTACATACCCTGGCAGAATTTATGATTTCTTGGCCATTTTTCAGAGAATATGAATGATAACACAAAAACTTTTCTTTCACTCATGCATGGTTAGTGTTTGGCGGAAGCCATTTATTATCAATCAACTGTGTTTACTCTTTTTAATTCATAATCACAACAGAAACTACCCAAATGACCCTGATCAAAAGTTTACATACCTTGGTGATTTTG
Source organism: Rana muscosa (assembly GCA_029206835.1). NCBI lineage: Eukaryota > Metazoa > Chordata > Amphibia > Anura > Ranidae > Rana > Rana muscosa. The sequence goes on along the minus strand of CM055122.1, from coordinate 1,016,624,546 downwards.
GCCTGATAACATGCACTAGGACATGTGCGATTAGTTTCCTACGAATCTAAAATTCGTACGAATTTCTGGAAATTCGTACATTCGTACGAATCCGAAATACAAATTTTTATGCATACAAATTCTGTACGAAATACGAAATTTCGTTTACGAATTTCGGATCCAAAAGTGAAAAATTCCTTTAAATTTCGTACCTGGGGGGTGTGTATGATATGCATATAAAGTGGCGCATGTTTCCCGTGCTTAGAACTGTCCCTGCACAAAATTTCATTTTTGACGGAAAAAAAGTCATTTAAAACTCACTCGCGGCTTTTAATGAATTGTCGGCTTTTATCAATACATAGAAAAGTCATTGATAAAAAAAATAAATAAAAAGCGTGGGGGATCCCCCAAATTCAATTACCAGGCCCTTCAGGTCTGGAATGGATATTCAGGGGAACCCCGCCGCAAATAAAAAAAAAAAATGGCGTGCAGTTCCCCCTAAATATCCATACCAGGCCCTTCAGATCTGGCATGGATTTTAAGGGGAACTCCACCCCAAATAAAAAAAAATGGCGTGGAGTCCCCCCAAAAATCCATACCAGACCCTTATCCGAGCACGCAACCTGGCCGGCCGCAGGAAAAGAGGGGGGACGAGAGAGCGCCCCCCCCTCCTGAACCGTACCAGGCCACATGCCCTCAACATGAGGAGGATGTCCCCATGTTGATGGGGACAAGGGCCTCATTCCCACAACCCTTGCCCAGTGGTTGTGGGGGGCTGCGGGCAGGGGGCTTATCGGAATCTGGAAGACCCCTTTAACAAAGGGGACCCCAGATCCCGCCCCCCCCTATGTGAATTGGTAAGGGGTACATTGTACCCCTACCATTTCACGAAGAAAGTGTAAAAAAATGTAAATAAAAACACACAAACACCTTGGCATGTTGAGGGCATGTGGCCTGGTACGGTTCAGGAGGGGGGGCGCTCTCTCATCCCCCCTCTTTTCCTGCGGCCGGCCAGGTTGCGTGCTCGGATAAGGGTCTGGTATGGATTTTTGGGGGGACTCCATGCCATTTTTTTTTTAATTTGGGGTGGAGTTCCCCTTAAAATCCATGCCAGATCTGAAGGGCCTGGTATGGATATTTAGGGGGAACCACACGCCATTTTTTTTTATTTGCGGCAGGGTTCCCCTTAATATCCATTCCAGACCTGAAGGGCCTGGTAATTGAATTTGGGGGAACCCCCACGCTTTTTTTTTTTTTTTATCAATGACTTTTCTATGTATTGATAAAAGCCAACAATTCATTAATAGCCGCGAGTGAGTTTTAAATGACTTTTTTTCCGTCAAAAATTACATTTTGTGCAGAGACAAGCACGGGAAACATGCGCGACGTTTCAAATTTACAATTCGTACGAAATTCGTATTTCGTACGAATCTGAATTAAATTTCGTACACGTTTTTTTTGTTAAACTTTATTTCTTTATTAAATTTTTCACAATTTACAAACCATTAAGAAACATTATTCCCCAGACTGCCCCACCCCTCCAACGATTTCCCCTCCTCCGGTTCGATAGTCTATACATGCTAGATGTAACTCCGGGGGGGAACCTGGTGAAGGGGGGACCCCTGGGGTTTTCTTGTAAGAGCTAGCGTGCTAATACTAAGATTCATACCCTTTCACAACATTCATTCATCTCTGTCATTCCTCAACTTCCACTCCCTTATCCAAGTTTTTTCCCTTGGGCCAGTGCTCATCATTTTAGGTATTTTATCTTGCACTTATTGAGAGTTACATACTGATCCCTCTTGTTTCCCACCAGGGTTTCCAAATCCTGTCATATGTCGTTGGAGCACCTTGCTTTATATAAACCGATTTCTCTTTAAGAATAACCCCGTTCATGCTATTCTGCCATTCCTCACTGGACGGGGTCAGTATTGATTGCCATCTACGGGCAATCAAAATCCTAGCTTGGAATAGACATCTCACAAATTTTTTTTAATACGAAACGGAACGGAACGAAACAAAACAAATTTTTTGACGGCGCCCATGTCTAACATGCACACAAGTTGACACAAAGGGGTTTGAATGGCTATTAAGGGTAACCATCCTCACCTGTGATCTGTTTGCTTGTAATTAGTGTGTGTGTATAAAAGGTCAATGAGTTTCTGGACTCCTGACAGACCCTTGCATCTTTCATCCAGTGCTGCACTGACGTTTCTGGATTCTGAGTCATGGGGAAAGCAAAATAATTGTCAAAGGATCTGCGGGAAAAGGTAGTTGAACTGTATTAAACAGGAAAGGGATATAAAAAGATATCCAATGAATTGAGAATGCCAATCAGCAGTGTTCAAACTCTAAGGAAGAAGTAGAAAATGAGGGGTTCTGTTGAAACCAAGCCACGGTCAGGTAGACCAACTAAAATTTCAGCCACAACTGCCAGGAAAATTGTTCGGGATGCAAAGAAAACCCACAAATAACTTCAGGTGAAATACAGGACTCTCTGAAAATATGTGGTGTGGCTGTTTCAAGATGCACAATAAAGAGGCACTTGAAGAAAGATGGGCTGCATGGTCGAGTCGCAAGAAAGCCATTACTACGCAAATGCCACAAAGTATTCCGCTTACAATATGCCAAACAGCACAGGGACAAGCCTCAAACCTTCTGGCACAAAGTCGTTTGGAGTGATGAGACCAAAATTTTGCTTTTTGGTCACAACCATAAACACTTAATTTGGAGAGGAGTCAACAAGGCCTATGATGAAAGATACATCATTCCTACTGTGAAACACGGAGGTGTATCGCTGATGTTTTGAGGATGTGTGAACTACAAAAGGCACAGCAAATTTGGTCAAAATTGATGGCAAGATAAATGCAGTATGTTATCAAAAAATACGGGAGGAACATTTGAATTCATCAGCCAGAAAGCTGCGCATGGGACGTACTTGGGCATCCAAAACACAAGGCCAAGTCGACCTGTCATTGGCTACAGCAGAATAAAGTGAAGGTTCTGGAGTGGCCACCTCAGTCTCCTGACCTCAATATCATTGAACCACTCTGGGGAGATCTCAAACGTGCAGTTCATGCAAGACAGCCCAAGAATTTACAGGAACTGGAGGCTTTTTACCAAGAGGAATGGGCAGCTTTACCATCTGAGAGGATAAAGAGCCTCCTCCACAAATACCACAAAAGACTTCAAGCTGTCATTGATGTTAAAGGGGGAAATACATGGTATTAAGAACTGGGGTATGTAAACTTTTGATCAGGGTCATTTGGGTAGTTTCTGTTGTGATTATGATTTAATAAGAGTAAACACAGTTGATTGATAATAAATGGCTTCAGCCAAACACTAACCATGAGTGAAAGAAAAGTTTTTGTGTTATCATTCATATTCTCTGAAAAATGGGCAAGACTTTTTTTTCAGTTTTTTTGGGGAAAAATTAAATTTTCGGAAAAATTGAAAAAAATGCTACATTAGCACTTTTTTGTCTTTTTAAGATTTAAAGTCTGTTACGAGAACGTTGAGAAAAACTATGTGCATTGCCATCATTGTTGTCCTCTTCACTTCGATCCATGAAGCATTTTTTAATATCTACAGTACACTTGTTACATACAAGAATGTGTTTTGTCATCCTGGTAGCATTTGGAAATGCATATTTCATCTGACAATATTTGCAAATCACATTTTTCTTTTCAGAAGAACTTGTAATGTGAAAATGCCTCCATATGCTAGATGTTGGTCTCACCATTTTTCTGAGGGGAGTAGGAAATAAAAACAAGAAAAAATGACTACTTTGCAAGAAGACACTAATCTATGGTTGTGTGTGGGGGTGGGGGAAGAACCAGATTACTGGTAATTAAATTATTATTTACACAAAGGTTTATAAAGATAAACAGGGCCGCTGTTAGAAATCATGGGGCCCCATACAGCCTACTTGACGGGGTCCCCTTGACCCTGCCCACAACCCCACCCATGGCTCTGCCTCTAAACCCCGCCCACAACCCCACCTATGGCTCTGCCCCTGCCCCCACACTGTCAGGGGGGGATCTGGGGGACTGGTGGCAGGAGCTGGAACATGTAACATTTAAAGCGCCCCACCAATCATAACTGGATCTGAATGGGAGTTTGTGTCCGCATACACCACAGACGTGTGTCCATTTACATCAGGCTACCTCTGATCTGCCACATTTAGGTCTGGAAAAATAGAAAAGGATGTTCTTTTCCATTTATTTTTTTTGACCTGAATAGACATGGAGGTAGGCAGATCTAAATGCACACAAGTCAATTCATACCTGTAAACCTACATGGAGCTTTCAATCAGGTCTGCATGAAAAAGGACCTAATTGCAAAGCTAGGGTGAAAGGTTATCAAAGGGAAGTGGTTTGGGGTGGTAAAAATGCAGCTTGGCTATGTGTTTTTACTGTCCCAACCCATCACATGTGTAAAGTAGCATATCACTATGTGCTCATGGTCATTATCATGATCAGAGCACAGCAGGTGCTGTATGGCTCTGTCAGTGTAACATGACTGTGTGATGCTGACTTTGTTATGGCTGTGCTGTGTTATAGTCTGTAACACACAGTACAGCCATATATCAGGAAAGTCAGAACCCAACAGTATGTTACACTGACAGAGCCATAGAGCACTTGCTGTGCTCTGATCATCATAATGATAATGACCATGAGCATACAATTAGAGTCAGGGGACTGCACATTCTACAATAGCCTGTGTGACCTGTCAGTGTGTGTGTGCAGGCAGGGGACTGCACTGCTTGCCTGTGCACCACTGCCGCTGTTGAGATTACTCCTCCTGCTCTGACTGTCTGAGCCACCTCAGTGATCCATCTCTCCCTCAGGCTGCAGCACTTACTGAGGGAAGGGAGCCGCATTACAGTAATATCCATCCTCTGGAGAAGGCATACAGCGAGCAGGCAGAACTTTAGTTTGTGCAGGTATACTGAGAGCAGCGTGTGTGTGTGTGTGTGTATCCCTGCACCCGAAAATTAAAAAAAGTCCCTCTTCTGCTTTCACCTCCTGGACCCCTCTGTTAACCTGATGGGGCCCAGGAAATTACTATATATTCCTTATATACATTAGTAATCAAGTGGGTGTGGGTTAATAACTAAAGTTATTTAGGTCGTTTTTTGTTTTTTTTAGCTAGAAGTTAAAAGATTTTTGGGCCCCCCTGCTGGCCAGGGCCAGTTGTACTGCCCTATCAGCGGCCCTGAAGATAAACGAATGTAGCTAAATGATTCAGTTTTCTGGATTTAGAATCAGATAAATGTAAAATCTCTTACCTTTTTTAATTAAAGCGGAGGTTCACCCACATTTTAGAGATTACTGTAACCGTTCCCTCTTAGCATGAATGAAAGCAAATGCCTTACCTTTTTTTTTTTTTTTGTGTAGTTTCCCTTAATCTTCTTTCTTCATTCCTACTTCCGGGATTTCCTCCCGCGGGAGTAGGCGTGTCCTTTGCTGTGCTGTGTCGCTGTGTATGCCAGGAATTCTGCAGCAATGACTCCTGGGAGCAAAGTGTCCTGCTTCCCAGGAGTAAAAGAGTAAACATCACAATAATTCAATTGTCACGTGACTCGTCTACCCGGTCACGTGACGCGCATTCATCGCTTCCCGGAAGAATATGCTTGTGGGCTTCAAGATGCCCACAAGCAAAATGGCAAATACAGGACGTTTTTTTTATAAAGAGTTATTTATTCCGAAAACGGACGGGGGATGTTTACCAGCGCCGGACAAGTGAGTACTACTAATGCATAAGTTGTAGCATAGAATGGACTTTAAAAAAAAAAAAGGATGGACCGCGGAACCTCCGCTTTAAGTACCGTATATACTCGAGTATAAGCCGAGTTTTTAAGCACAATTTTTTGTGCTGAAAATGCCCCCCTCGGCTTATACTCGAGTCACCTTTTTGCGCCTGATCTCCCGGACTTTAGGGAGCCGGTACCGGCCGTCCGTAGGTTCTCTGGACCCCAAACTTGGCATACATATAGCCCCACTCTTCCTCTACAAATGTGCAAAGTTTCTTGTCGGGGGGACCTACGGCCGGGGAGCAACGATTTTTCAAATCCGGGCACCCCTTCCATAGACTCCCATGTTAAACGGTCATTTCTCTGGTGACTTTGGGGACCCGGTACCGGCCGGTCGTAGGTCCTCTGGACCCCAAACTTGGTACACATATAGCCCCACTCTTCCTCTACAAGTTTGCAAAGTTTCTTGTCCGGGGGACCTACGGCCGGGTAGCAGCGATTTTTCAAAGCTGGGCACCCCTTCCATAGACTCCTATGTTAAACGTCAGTCTAGTCATGGACACAGTGAAGCATGGGCACAGTGAGGCAAAGTGAGGCACACCCTAGGCTTATACTCGAGTCAATACGTTTTCCCAGTTTTTGTGGTAAAATTAGGTGCCTCGGCTTATATTCGGGTCGGCTTATACTCGAGTATATACGGTATATACTTTCAGTTCCTTTTTGTTGCTCTGTATTTTCTTCCAGTGCTTTTGAGGCCTAGTGAAGAGGACAGAACAAACCAAACCAAACACACCCACTAACATGCAAAAGCAAAACTGAAACCTTTTTCTTGTTACAATAGCAGCACAGCACCTCCTAAAGGAAGAAATGCATTCTGTTCTTGCATTGGAGGGTTCAGTTTGTTACCTAGGACTTGCTTGTCCTCACTCTATAATCTGATATCATACATTTTTTTTAGAAATGATTTGGAAAATATTTGAACACCCTGTCTTAAAATATTTTATTCATCATGTTAAAATAAAATATTCCACAATTTTCTTTTCTTTTTTAAATTTTTCCAATTTTTTGGAAAAAAACAAACAAAAAAGCCTTCAGGAAAAAAACAGAAAAAAAAAACGTTTTTTTTTCCGAATTTTTCAATTTTTTTTCCGAGCCTTCACATCTCTATACCAGATGCTATCCCTATCAGGTGGTATAGCACTTCAATATTAGGACACTAACAGCACAAAGAAGGCATCTCGTGTGACATCACTGTCTTAGGGAATTACACACATTCCTTATTAGGATACAACCTAGTTAGAAAGTAGAACCTTCAAGTAAACCTGTCAGAAACCTGCACAATTAAAACTAAGCATATAATAAAAAAAAATTCTTAAGCAAAGGACAAATTTAGTGGAAATGACAAGTCAACACTTTCAGTTGATTTAGATATGAAAGAATATTAAAATATTGACTTTTCCAGCCAAAGTCGAAGAGGAATCTCTTCTATCCAGCACCTTCTTAATGGTCATTGAAGCCACTACGTTAAAGTTTTTGTATAACTTCAGCAGCTAGAACTTTAGATCTACTGGTCGTTAGTACAAGCAGTTGGCAATACAAGTAACCTATGCTTATGCATTTTTCATATGTTCAGTTTGCATTGCCTTGGTTTGTGACGGGTTTACATTAAACTGTATTTTATTTCTCGTACTCTAAGCATGTTTTAGAAATTAAACAGCTTACTAATACAAATAAAAATTACATATATTTTGCAATAAAAAATCCTGAATGAATCTGCTAAGTGAGATTTTATTGTAGTGTTAAGTAGCTTTGCAGTAAGTAGATTTCCAGCATACTGAAAAAGAAATTAATAAAATCTTATTTCATTCAGCTTAAGAGAGCATGTGAGTGTTACAGTGATGAGCAGTACAAAGGGTAATCCTCTATTTTCCCTTGTCTGTGCCAATGTGAAATAGAGGTTTTATGGCTCTCCTGTGTACAGAAAGAGAAAAGTTAAGCTGAGGTGAGTTGGAAGGAGTTATAAATCTTTTAAGTGTAAAACTGTCCATTTACACTGTGAAGGACATTTTAGTGCCCTTACAACCTCTTACTGGTTCAGTACTGATCTCACAAAGTCTATCATGGAGAATGAATAGATCGAGTTTTTAATCAATGAGGAACAGATGTTCCTCCCATTGCAGTGCAATGATCCAAAATCAAACCAGGAGACTGTTGTAGTATTCCAATCAGTTGCACATCTCCTAGAAATGAATTTAAGCACCATCTACCTGAGTAGGTGGTCTTTATATTCGATCGAATGGGCTGCGTGACAAATTGGAGTACTGCAGCAAAGGCATCCAGTTGAGTAGATGGTGCTTCTATACACTCCTATGGGCAAGGCATATACATGCACACTACAACAGAAGCCTAGGACTGTGTTAATAGTCCTCTCATTGATTTTTTATAGTGCAGGCACTGCACACTACAGGAGAGGCCCCCAAATGAGTAGATAGTGCATCCATTAATTGCCATGCACAGAACACAGGGCCGCTGTTAGAAATCATGGGGCCCCCATACAGTCTTCCTGACGGGGCCCCTTGACCCCACCCACAACCTCACCCCTGGCTCTGCTCCTGACCCCACGAGGTCAAGAAGGTGGGGGGGATCTGGTGGCAGGAGCTGGAACATGTAACATATTCCAAAAGGTGAACCTTCAATAACCATTATTATTCTACACTTTTTACACTATTACAAAGCAGCAGAGATGTCTTATTTTAGAAATTTGACAACTAATTAGCTGGGATGAGCTCAGGCGTGTTTGGACCGTAGTCTGAACCCACCTTAGCTATACCACCAGGAAGCTTTACTGCGCCCCACCAATCATAACTGGATCTGAATGGGAGAGATGTCAGTGTTTTGACATCTGTGCCTGTTCAGTTTGTGTCCACATACACGAAAGACTTGTGTCCATTTACATCAGGCTACCTCTGATTTGTCACATTTAGGTCTGGAAAAATAGAAAAGGATGTTCTTTTCCCTTTTTCAGGTCCGCATTAAAAACTGACCGGGGGACCTAATTGCAAAGCTTGGGTGAAAGGTTATCAAAGGGGAGTGGTTTGGGGGTGGTGATAATGCAGCTTGGCTGTGTGTTTTTTTTAGCTAGAAATTAACTACAAAGCTGCTCGGGCCCCCCTGCTGACCGGGCCCCATACAACAGGGCTGGCTAGACTGCCCTATCAGTGGCCCTGACAGAGCACAATCCATGTACACTAAAACCAAGACACCCGGCTGTGTAAGCCTTTCTTTTCATTCCTATGGGCTGGGCAGTGCCCATGCACATTTCACTATGTATGTCAAGCAGTGCAATATAGTAATGTTTACATCAGATGTTTGTATGTGTATTTATTTTTTTGTGAGGGAAGGAGAAAGAAAATAGGGCGTTTCTTTAGAAATATTCCTCCAATAAGCTGGACCAACAACCTTCATATCAGTGTCATCATCAACATCAAGGGTGACATGGGTGAAGACTGGAATAACACTTGCAGCAGAACTCCAAAGAGAGGAAACAACTCTAATGTAGATAAAGCGAGACAGAAGGTGCTTCTAAGTGCAGTATTTAACAGTATTTCTTCATAAAATGGTTAAAAACACTTGCAAGATCATGGATGAAACATGCATGTCGATAGCATGGTTAGAATCCTGCTCTGTCCTACGCCTCGCCCTCTAGGGTTAGACCTGACCAGAACCTGTGACAAGAGAGGAAGAAGTGAGAAGGCAAAATGGCCGCCTGGCTTCCGGAACCACGCTGGAACGCACAGACCGGAAGTGACGTCAGCAGGATACTCACCATGCTATCGACATGCCTGTTTCATCCATGATCTTGTAAGTGTTTTAACCCATTTTATAAATAAATACTGTTGAATACTGCACTTAGAAGCACCTTCTGTCTCCCTTTATTTTTTCATGAGGGGGCTTTGCTTAAGTTTTCAGTAAAAGTACAGTTGTAATTAATGATAGGTAACCTTTAACAGATATAAGTACACATCAAATCTATCACTAGTACCTTTGTGGTTACATACAGAGCAGGATGAAAAACTTTTTACAAAGGAGAAATAATTGTAAAAAAAAATCAAGAATAATAATGTTAAATATTTTATTCTCATATCAGTACAGCCTGGTACATACCTCTGAACATTATCCATTACATATCATTATGCCTTGGCTTTTCAATGGAACTTCACAGATATTCGTACATACACAGCTGGTGGACAGTAATTTAAAAATTCATTTCTTGTGTCATCAGTGCAAGAAAATAACTAACAATAAAATTACAGTACATACATTCACAACAATATTACAGTAAAACTCTGATTCATTCTTATGAAGGATAGTTGCTTACAGTACAGGAGTAATGTACATGCACTAAAGTGCCTGTATCATCTATCATGTGATACATGTTTGTTTGCATACAGTCATCTTGATAAGACATTTTTTGCCATCATTTAAAAAACAAAACAAAAAAAATAAAAAATTTTTGATTCAGCAAACTGAATGGCTTTGCATCTTTCTATATAGCTTCAGATAACGTGAAGCACTTTCATTATCCTATGCATTCTATGCATATTCTAACACTGTAAAAATAATACCAAAAGACTGAAACAACATACAAGTAATACAAAAATAAAAAAATAAGATCAAAAGCTAAAACAAAACAAAAAAAAAAAAACAGTGCAAAGAAATGAAAAAGGCAGTCAGCACTGATTGAATAGTTCTTTTTGTACTTTGCAGTTTTGTTGTGGCATGTATTTTTTCTCTTTCTACAGAAGGTACGAAAGATGGAAAGAGATATGATCGTCTTGCACACATACATTAGATGTTTCATTGCAGAAACACCACAAGCAATGTAACAGACTGAATGTTCAGCATTGCACATATCATTCCTTAGGTGGTAAAAATAATCCTGATGTCTACTGGCTGAGACTGGACTGTGTGAAAATGGAATTACACAGACTGGATTATACGACTGGTAAGTCATGCAAGGTGGCATCAGACATCCATTCTTTCTGCTTGTGTTTCCTTGTTTCCCTGTTCCTCGTGTAGATTACCACTAGAAGAAGCCCGAGAGGCAGTTGGGGAATGTGAGGCCCATCTGGAAGGCAGGCGTCGGTTCGCTGGTCTCTCTGGTCTGGAGAAACTGGATTCTAAGGACGGAGCTAACGCAGAACAAGGCAGTTCCTTCACAACAGAAGAGAGGAAACATTGATTTAATCCAGCCTAATAAAGCAGAATATATTTTAGGTATATATCGTTTCCACATAACCTTTATGCAAGAAAGCCAGCTACTAAAATTCCCAATGTATAATTGCATATTCAGCAATCAGATACATCTTACTATTAATGTGCTAACAGACACATGTTGGCTGCTGTTGGTGACCTACTTCCAAAAAATGATAGTCCCCTAGTTATCATGCTAACCTTCTGTCTGCAGTACTTTCTTGTTTACTGTTGCAGAACTGGTCTGCAGATCAGGTCATTGATTTAAAGCAGCAACTAAGCCAGACGCGGCAATAACTAGCATTTTCAGGAGGATGTCATTAGTAATAGTCCACAAATTTCAGCATGGGTTTTGTGTTCCTATACAAGTCTATGGGTAGGGAAATCCTGTGTGAAGCAGATCAAATGCAGGCCAGAAGGAGTTCAACTGCAGGTCAAATGCACCAGTCAATATATTCTGAAGGACCTCAGAAGCATCTCAAACTAAAGCCAAACTGATGGCATCATCATAAGACCTTAAAGTGAATCTGTACTTCGCCTATGTGGGGCAAACACAAAAGCTCATTCTAATGCACCCCTCCAATGCATTACACACTCACCGTCCTTTAGTTTTCCCATGATGACCTGGAGTGGGAGCACCCACCCTGTGTAAGCTACAAGTTACTCAAGTCATTGCCTATGTGGTGTATGGCCCCTCCTTATGTGACAGTGCTGGTGCTTGTATCACATGCTCTTGCATACCTAAAGTACCTGGTATTGTCTTCATTCTTGGGGCTGAACAGAGCATAGGGGGAGTGAAGGTAAGCATATAATTGTAGGAAGGTATGGGGGAGGAGGTGTGTGGAAAGTAAACCTGTTGTTTTGTGTTGCATGGAGAAAGGAAAGGTTTGCTTTAAAGCGGAGTTCCACCCAAATTTGGAACTTCTGCTTAATCCACTCCTCACCCCCTTACATGCCACATTTGGCATGTAATTTTTTTTGGGGGGGGGGGTGGGGGCTTCAGTAGGAGTGGGACTTCCTGTCCCACTTCCTCCTTCCGCCCTGGGGTTTGTCATATCGCCTTTTGGTGGCCTCTCCCTGTAGGCGATCGCCTGGGACGTGACACGTCCCAGGCGATCGCCTGTCCACTCAGAGAGTGCAGCGCCGTTCGCGCATGTGCAGTGAGTGCCCGGCCGTGAAGCCGAAAGCTGTCACGTCCGGGTGCCCACACTATGAATGGAGGCGCCGGCGGAGAAGGGGGGGAGAGGAGCGGAGCTCCGGGCGGTGTGTCGCTGGACAGTGGAACAGGTAAGTGTATGTTTATTAAAAGCCAGCAGCTACACTTTTTGTAGCTGCTGACTTTTAATAAACATAAAAAAAGGCTGGAACTCCCCTTTAAGTTGAAAGTTAACAAAAATTTACATATTTACCTTTGGTACTACACATCTTAAAATAAATACAAGTCAGCTAATAAATGCTGAATAACAGAAATTCTGACTACAATGTAGGAAACAAATAGACACAGTTTAGCCATATAAGTGGTACTACTTACGTATCGGCATTACTGCATTTCTTATATTTTGGCCTTATACATGTGTAACTTAATTAATGTTTTGTATGATCAATAGTTACATTTTGAAATGACAAAGAATGTAATTTCTCCATCCACAGATTTACTACCTCTTTCTCCTCCCACAAATCTCATTCATGCTTGAAACTAAAGTAACAGACATGAGAGTTTTAAATGACTTGGGTGGCATATTATCCCCTTATTGACAACTACCTCCATTATAAATCACTACAAGCAATGTACTGCAAGAAAGAATACTTTTAAGAGGAGATTCCACTCACACTAATAAGAGATTAAAATGTATACATAGGGCATTATGTGTGCTCCTCTTTCACAAACAGATCCACAAATGTTCTATTTTGTGTGATTAGATGAAAATAATACAACAGCAAAGATATGGCCTAAATGTGTATATGATATGATTTACACAAACACCCATATTAAAAAAAAACTTGCAAACTGGAGTCACAAAGCTTTGGTTTGCAAGTGCTGGCATTATGAAATTTGTCACCAACTTGTTCACTTTGAAAACGTACCTTTGCTTCAGGGCATACATGCTATGAGCAGACCGTTCAAGCCGACCGCCCTCAATAGGTACAAAATGCTCTGCCCCTATCACCTCTAACTTTTTTACTATACTTCACTAGTGTTTGCTGAATAATCTCAGATTTACTTTTTTTTTTCTTACTGGAGAGGGTCAGGTTGGCCTAAAGAGTTGACAGCCTCAGTGCAGATGAATGAAAGGATTTCCCCTCCTCGATTCACAGTATGCCTCCCATCCAGGGAAAATACCTGGAGTTTTGTGAATAGAAGAGAGGAGAAAAAGGGGAGGGTGGTTGGAACAATCTTTCACTGCTGCAGCCAATGCTCTTACCCTCTGCAGCAATGGAAGGTCACCTAAACAGGTTGACACTGCTCTAGGTTGGCCTGATGTATGATCTCTCCCATGCTATCCTCAGTCCATCGGGTGCAATGCCCAGCTTGTCAGCTGAAGCCCAGGATACTTGAAGAAACTTCGAACGGCTGCAAGAGTACTACTTTATCGCTGTCCATTTAAAAACACATATACAGGCAAAGAAGAGCAAAGGGGGTGCATAGAAAAGTCTACATGTTTCAGGCTAGTTTAATGCTGACTCATGACTAAGTGCTAAACTAGCGCGAAGAGTGTTAAATCTTCTATGCACCTCTTGTGCTCTTCTTTGCCTGTATTGTAAATGTTTTTTTATATGGATATCAGTAAAGTGGTATTCTTGCGGATTGCAGCTGTCCGAAGTTTCATCATGTGTCCAATGGAAGATCACCACTGTAAACGGGATCCAGCTTCATTGAAGGGAGGATTTTTAAACATGCACAGCAGCCAGCAGTATAGAGTTCATTAGAGGTAAATTATGAGAGTGGTGCTGTACCCCATAAAATGTTGTACCAGACTTCAGCTTTAGGTTGCTTCTAATTCTGACTTGACAAAGGCCATGTGGTAACATATACTAGCACACTGCGCTAATAAATCAAGAAGGAATTTCAAAGTCAATTCTGAAGAAGACACGGATCACAAAACAGTTAGTAATAAATAATTAAGACTCACAATGACAATTATATATCAAGCTAGAGTTATCTTAAAATTGACCTGAACGCAAAAAGTGATGGTTTGTTATGGTATAGGGAACATGTAAAAATTATAACTGTGCCTAAGCAGGGCCCTGAAAAATCTACCTTTTTTTGGAAATTCCGCTGCAAAAATAACATAGCACTTCTTGTATGTGAGGGTGGCTAGGTACTCATGTAACTACAGCCTCAGAACTGTGTATATACAATGAGAGATCTAAGTCATTGCTGCCTCTGACGCCTATTCTCAGTAGATTTGGAGTGGGATTTGGTGATGTCTCTACTGCATACCTCCCAACATTTTGAGATGGGAATGAGGGACACCTACTAGCAAATGTATGTAGGCATAGGACACGCCCCCTGTCACACCCCCTTAAAGGAGAATTAACCAAAAAAAAAAAGTTAATTAAATCCACAAGGCCTTTTTTTACCACTACAATTCCTTTATATTGGCTTTGAAAAAAGTTGCAAATGCAGCAATTTAGAAATTGGATGAAAGGTTTAGCAGTGGAAAACACTTTTTGAAGGATAAAAAGTGCATTTTATATACTACTATATAGATCAGACCAAAATGAGGGACAAATGTGGGGGGAAGAGGGACATTGTTCCAAATCAGGGACAGTCCCTCGAAATCAGGGACTGTTGGGAGCTATGCTACCGTGGTGCTCACTGTTTTCTTTGCTGGAGGCTCTGAATTGAGAAAGCAAAGGCCACCTTCCACTAACATGGCCACCTCCACACACAAACACAGTATAGAACAAGGCATAGTAAGTCATTAATGGGGAAAAGGTTAGCTTCAGGGGATCACAAGCAATGTTGATGACTGAGCACAGCTAAACAAACCAAAGAAATTTCCAGCTCAACTTACCCACCAGTCTGCAACCAACCAAATTATCCTGGCTAACAGTATGCGTTAAAACTGGGATTTAGTTTCCACACATTTGCAAATACATGCATAAGCTACAAAGCCCCGTCAACCCCAGTATTTTCTGTAGTCCTAACTCTAAGATCTGAGAGCCTCCATAGTGGAAGCACATGCATTATAATGGATAGGCAGAGGGCAGGTGTTGGGGGATGCACTGGAGACCTTTGCTGCCATTGTGCTATATGCTGAGTGCCCTCCTGTGTCTTTAAGGAGGGGTAGGCTACCTCCAGGCTCACCTTCCCTCTGCCTATCCATTATAATGAATGTGCTTCCACTGTGAAGGCTCTCAAAATTTTGATTTAGGACTACAGAAAATACTGGTGGCGCCTTGACAGGGCTCTGCAGCTTATGCATGTATTTGCATATGTGTGAGAACTAAACCCCTGTTTTTAGCGCATACTGTTTAGACAGGATAATTTTGTGGGTTGCAGACTGGTGGGTAAGTTGAGCTGGGAATTTCTTTGGTTTTGTTTTGCATGCGTTGCACTTCCATGTGCTCCTTCCTGCAAAGGCAAGTTATAGGTGAGGACAGTGCCCATTTGTTTGTACTGACTGAGTACAGCTTCCAGAGTTCAGTTCCTCCTTACCATTTCCTATTAAACAGTTACCGCACAGTCAGTAGCTGCTGGAGAGTTAAAATACCCAACAGATTTTAATGCCTCATGGAGAGTCCATTGGTGAGCTCTCAGACGTGAACCATTGCAAGGATGTCCCACTCTTCCTATTGGGTTTTTAATTATTTTTATATTAAAGGAAATGCAGCAGCAGAACTGAGAATATCCCTGTTGTAGCACGATAGCAAGAGCTGTGAGACCTTCAAGTGGTGGGAATAAAGCCAGAGATCTCACCACTTAGGCAGATGAGACTACAACTGTAACTGGAATATCACTGTTGCATGGGTTGATCCTTGAAAAACATGTGCAAAAAGACAAAATGGTCAATAAAATAAAAGTTTTAGCCTCTGATATAGGAAATTGTGTAGAGCTTGATATATAACTCAGTTGGTGACAAAATACAAACACAACACAAGTGGTAACAGACATCAAGGAGATCACAATGAACACACAAGAATTTACGTTAAAAAATAAAAAAAACAAGTACAGGACAAAGACAAACATTATTATGATGTTAGTTTTGAAGAATGCAAAGACAGTTAGAAGACAGAGGCCTGAAACAGCTTGAAGAGTTGATTGGCTGAAAGATGTTATTTAAAACCAGTTACTGACAATGATATGTTTAGTGATGATTAGTAACAGACACAGAGGACCAAAAGACAATGCTTAATGAAAAATAGTTGGTTTTATGGTTATCCATAGGCTAACTTCATGCTTGTCATTAGTGATCAGTATAACCTTACCACTGGGAGGAAATGTTTGCTGTGCCATTAATACAAGATGCAAGTATACAAATAATATAGAGCAGTATGTTCCAAATCTGTCCTCTGGGAACACTAATGCCGCGTACACACGGTCAGAATTTCCATTGGAAAAAGTCCGATGGGAGCTTTTCATCGGATATTCCGACAGTGTGTATGCCCCATCGGACTTTTCCCGTCGGAATTTCCGACGGACTTAGATAAAGAGCAGGTTCTCAATTTTTTCCGTCGGAAATTCCGACTGAGTTTTGCCCTTGCCAAAGTCCGGCCATGTGTACGCGGCATTACACTGCCTGTTCTCCAATTCCCCTTAAAAATTACTGATGAAATAAAAACAATTGTGTGTTTAAATTAAAGTAAATGTTTCTTTAAACACTAGGGAAATAGCACCTTCAGCTGAAACTGTGGATCTGGCCTAAATAAATGACATTGTAAACTTACTTATTGGGGATTTAACATATAATGATATGTTTGGCTTTAAAAAAAAGTGATTTCTTCTGTACATTCAAGAACATTAAAATTGCTGCAAAGATATTTTTGTTTATGTGCATCTAGAAATACATTATAAAATGCATTGCTTATATAGCAGTACCAGGAATGGAAAAACTTAATGAAAATAATTAGCCATATAGAAATATGAGAGCTGCCACTCACTAATTAGTCATCAACCTGGAACAAGCATGTACATATAAGATGTCCCAACACCTGATATACACACACACTTGTTTCAGATCAGAAATAAGGATGACAGCCCTGCATCATGCATTTTTAAAAACAGGCCAGTAATGGCAACTTCTGCATTTTTTACTCCAAATTTTTTTTAAACATAAGGGTACTTTTAGCGGATAGAGTGCACAGACGCAACATTTGTCAGGTCCTAATATGCGTCCTGGTTGCTTTCCTAGTGCCAGGTAAAATTGTCTGTTACTGTACATTTAGTTATGCAAACAGCTCCTTGTCGTAGACAATATTCTGCTTATTATTAAACCAGAAGTCACTTTTAATGTGAATATATATATACAGTATCTCACAAAAGTGAGTACACCCCTCACATTTTTGTAAATGTTTTATTATATCTATTGTGACAGCAGGAAGGTAAAGTCACCTGGTTGCATCCAGGGGGGTAGATATATTTCGCCCAGATTCAGGCTTTACGCCGACTTATACAACTAGGTGGAGAGTTGTATAAGCCCAGCTAAGGCTAGTGGGCTCATGGATGACTCATACCTCTAGGGAGAGGGCTGGGCGTCGTGCAGGCAGGGAGTTGATGAGGCCAGCTGAAGCCTGTCAGTTCGTTTAAGGCCTCTATAAAAACTCCCAGATTCATTAGGTGTTAGCTCATGCCTGGAACCAGACCTGTGTGGACTGTCTAGGGAGAGTGAACCCCTGTGCGGTGAGGCAAAGCCTGTGTGGCTATTTGTTTGGACTTTTACTAAACCAGGGACTTAGGGACTAGGACAGCACTAGGCTGATCCCAGTTGTTAGTTAGGAAACCTGTATGTTTAGTCAGAGGTCAACTTGACCAGGATTTATTTTGGTTATGTTTCTTTTGCTTTGCTGTGTTTTGTCACTGTAAATAGAAAATAAACCGCACCTTTTTTTGATTTTGAAAACCACAACCTCCGTTTGCTGGGCCTGTTTTGTGTGGGGAGCCCATCCCGGGGGTCACACACACCCGCTGCCGAGCTAACCCCCTCACAGTTGGTGGAGAACCAGTGGCAGTTTTTTTTAAGCCAGCATGGAGGAGATACTGAAGCAGCTGGCTCTAGCAAATGCCAATCAACAGCAGACAAATGCAGGTTTGCAAAAGAGCCTTGCAGCTCAACAACAGAACTTCGCAGCCCAGCAGCAAGCTCATCAACAGAGCCTTGCAGCCCAGCAGCAAGCTCACCAACAGAGTCTGGAAGCTCAGCAACAAGCCCAGCAGCAATCTGAGGCCCGCTTCATAGACCTGTTACAGAAGCAAGAGCAGAGACTACAACAAATGGAAGCAGTAATGCAGCAACGTCCGCAGACCAGTGAGGAAAGCCGTCCCACTAATACCGCGTCCTTTGGGGTGAGTCGTTTATTGACAAAAATGACTGGAGAGGATGATCCAGAGGTATTTTTGACCACATTTGAAAGGACTGCTGAAAGAGAAAAGTGGCCTGAGGAGCAGTGGGCTGGACTGGTGGCTCCTCTGTTAACTGGTGAATCGCAGAAAGCTTACTATGACCTAGAGCCTAACCAAGCAAAAGACTATGTGATGCTAAAAGCTGAAATCTTGGCAAGGCTGGGTGTCACCCAGGCTGTCCGGGCTCAGCGTGTGCATAACTGGACTTTCCAGCTTGGAAAACCCCCCAGGTCTCAAATGTATGATCTCATTCACCTGAGCAGAAAGTGGCTACAGCCAGAGACTTTGTCCGCACCAAAGATTGTGGAACGTGTTGTAATGGATCGGTTTTTGAGAGCTCTTCCTACTGCCATCCAAAAGTGGGTAAGCCATGGAGACCCAGAGATGGCCGATGGTCTTGTGGATCGTGTGGAGAAATACTTGGCTACAGAGAACCTGACGGCCTCTTCCAGAGACACTCGGACTTTCCACCCTAAGACCAGACCATCCCCAGGGGCGGATAAGAGGATTCCAAGGGGTAAGGGTGGAGAGAGTGAGAGGGTGGGAGCTCTACCCCAAGTTTGGCGAGAACAGCCTGGGAAATCAGCGGCTCAAGAGGCGGCAAGAAGGATCGTTTGCTACCGCTGCCGGCAAGCGGGACATATTGCAGCCAATTGCCCGGTTGTGGAGGAACCCATGCAGTGTGACTTTCTGACGGGCAGACGTCAGTCGCTGTGTGCGACAGTCGCATGCACTGCCATTCGAGGAATTGAGAAACATTTATGCAAAATGTGTGTTAATGGTAGAAATGTTGTGGTATTGCTGGATTCAGGTAGCCTTGTGACCCTGATAAAGGCTGAGTTAGTTAAAACAGAGGTCTCTGGGAATAGCAAGGTAGCTGTTATTTGTGTGCATGGGGACACCCGAGAGTATCCAGTGACTACAGTGTGTTTCGAGACCCCCAAAGGTACCCTCTCTCATCCAGTGGGCTTAGTATCTCAGTTACCGTATGACGCCATTGTGGGAAGGGATTTTCCGAAGTTCTGGGAACTGTGGGATGATCCTGAGCCCCCCACTGGTGCCCCTATGTACCAGGAATGTGATAGCCAGAACTCCCCTGAGAGTGGTGAGGACTCTCCGGAATTTCCCTTATCAGTATTGGCAGGGGAGACTCAAGAAACTGGAGAGGAGCCCACCTCCTCAGACGAAAACCTACCGTCTGTGGAGTTTTCTGATCTTGAGGTTCACAGGGAAAACTTTGCCACAGAACAGTTGAAAGACCCCGCCCTAATAAAGGCACGCGAAAACGTAGTGAAAATAGATGGCGAGTTAGTGAACCCAGATAATACCTGCACTTACCCATACTTCAGCGTAGAGAAGGACCTACTGTATCGGGTGGCAAAAAGGGCAGAAGAAACCGTTGAGCAGCTTGTGGTGCCCAAACCTTACAGGAAGTTGGTGTTGGAGTTGGCCCATGGGCACATTCTTGGAGGTCATCTGGGGACAGAGAAAACCCGAGAGAGGGTATTACAGAGATTCTATTGGCCGGGGGTGATGAAGGACATAGAAAATTATTGTTCCTCCTGCCCTGTGTGTCAGAGGTCGGCCCCGATGCCACATTTCCGTAGCCCGCTGGTCCCTCTACCCATCATTGAGGTCCCGTTTGAGAGGATCGCCATGGATTTGGTAGGTCCTATAATCAAGTCCGCTAGGGGGCACCAGTACATATTAGTTATAATGGACTATGCCACCCGTTATCCAGAAGCGATCCCTCTCCGAAATACCTCGGCCAAAACCATAGCCAAAGAGCTATCTCTTGTGTTTAGCCGGGTGGGTATTTGTAAAGAACTGCTTACGGACCAAGGTACACCCTTTATGTCCCGGGTTATGAAGGAGCTGTGTAAATTGTTCAAAATGACGCAATTACGTACATCTGTGTATCACCCCCAAACCGATGGGCTGGTTGAAAGATTCAACAAAACCCTAAAACAAATGTTGAAGAAAGTGGTGGATAGAGATGGAAAGGATTGGGACTGTCTACTTCCTTATCTGATGTTTGCTATTAGGGAGGTGCCCCAATCCTCTACGGGATTCTCCCCCTTTGAGTTACTGTATGGGAGACACCCAAGAGGGCTGTTGGATATTGCCAAGGAAACTTGGGAAAGTGAGAGTTCTCCCCACAGGAGTGTGATTGAGCATGTCGCCCTGATGCAAGACCGAATTGCACAGGTAATGCCCATCGTGAAGGAACATTTGGCCCAAGCGCAGTTAGCACAGCAGAGAGTGTACAACCGTGGAGCCAAGACCCGTACCTTTTCCCCGGGGGATAGGATACTGGTACTTGTCCCTACGGTTGAAAGTAAATTCCTTGCCAAATGGCAAGGCCCCTACGAGATAATGGAAAAAGTGAGCGAAGTGAATTACAAGGTCAGACAACCAGGAAGGCGAAAGCCCGAACAGATCTATCACGTTAATCTGTTGAAAGCCTGGAGGGATAGAGAGTCCCTAGTCGCAGACACTTGGTCACCAGCTCAAACTGGTTGCGTGATTCCTGAGGTTGGAATAGCAGCCACCTTGTCACAACCCCAACAACAGGAGGTTAAGGAGTTTGTGCTTCGCAACAAGGAGGTATTCTCTGAGCTGCCGGGACAAACATTTGGGGTAGAGCATGACATCATTACCCCGCCCGGTGAAAGGGTGAAGTTAAAACCCTATCGGATCCCAGAGGCCCGACGGGAGGCAATACGGGAGGAAGTACAGAAAATGCTGAACTTAGGGGTGATAGAGGAGTCCCAAAGTGATTGGTCTAGTCCCATTGTGTTGGTGCCTAAACCGGATGGGAGCTGGCGATTTTGTAACGATTTTCGTCAGTTGAACAAAGTTACAAAATTTGACACCTACCCCATGCCACGTATAGATGAGTTGATCGACCGGCTGGGAACAGCCCGATACATGACGACTCTTGACCTCACAAAAGGGTATTGGCAAATCCCCCTGGCCAAATTGGCCAAAGAGAAAACCGCATTTGTAACCCCAGACGGGGCGTTCCAATATAAAAGAATGCCGTTCGGGTTACAGAATGCGCCGGCCACATTCCAGCGGAAAATGGACCAGATGCTGAGGCCCCATCGGAAGTATGCTGCGGCTTACCTGGATGACGTAATTGTCCATAGCACAGATTGGGCCTCACATCTGCCAAAAGTGCAAGCAGTCCTGGACTCTGTTCGGGAAGCGGGGTTTACGGCTAACCCCAAGAAGTGTACCATTGGGCAGGAGGAGGCCAAATATCTTGGGTACACCATTGGGAGGGGAGTAATAAAACCCCAACTCAACAAAGTCGAGGCCATCCAGAGTTGGCCACGTCCCAACAGCAAGAAGCAGGTACGAGCCTTTCTGGGAATCGCTGGGTATTATCGGCGATTCATTCCCCACTTTGCTTCTAAGGCTGTGCCCCTAACCAACCTAACGAAGGGGAAAGGGTCGGTCATGATTAAATGGACCCCCGAGGCTGAGGCAGCATTCCAATTCTTGAAACAAGCCTTATGTAGCCAGCCAGTGTTGTACTCACCCGACTTCTCTAAAGACTTTGTCGTACAAAGTGATGCGTCAGATGTGGGGTTAGGAGCAGTATTGTCCCAGGTCTGGAACGGGGAAGAGCACCCAGTCATTTACCTCAGCAGGAAGTTGAAGTCCCATGAGGTAAATTACGCCACCGTTGAAAAGGAGTGTTTAGCGGTGAAGTGGGCTCTAGATTCCCTTCGGTACTTCCTGCTAGGTAGGCACTTTGACATGGTTACGGATCACGCTCCGTTAAAGTGGATGGCTCAAAACAAGGAAACAAATAGAAGAGTGAATAGGTGGTTCCTGGCCCTCCAGGAATTCAACTTCACAGTAAAGCATCGCCCTGGCGTTCAAATGGGGAATGTGGATGCTTTGTCTCGAGTACATGAATGCCTGATTGCTGGTGTTCCAACCCCGAGGTTAAAACAAGAGGGGGGGGTATGTGACAGCAGGAAGGTAAAGTCACCTGGTTGCATCCAGGGGGGTAGATATATTTCGCCCAGATTCAGGCTTTACGCCGACTTATACAACTAGGTGGAGAGTTGTATAAGCCCAGCTAAGGCTAGTGGGCTCATGGATGACTCATACCTCTAGGGAGAGGGCTGGGCGTCGTGCAGGCAGGGAGTTGATGAGGCCAGCTGAAGCCTGTCAGTTCGTTTAAGGCCTCTATAAAAACTCCCAGATTCATTAGGTGTTAGCTCATGCCTGGAACCAGACCTGTGTGGACTGTCTAGGGAGAGTGAACCCCTGTGCGGTGAGGCAAAGCCTGTGTGGCTATTTGTTTGGACTTTTACTAAACCAGGGACTTAGGGACTAGGACAGCACTAGGCTGATCCCAGTTGTTAGTTAGGAAACCTGTATGTTTAGTCAGAGGTCAACTTGACCAGGATTTATTTTGGTTATGTTTCTTTTGCTTTGCTGTGTTTTGTCACTGTAAATAGAAAATAAACCGCACCTTTTTTTGATTTTGAAAACCACAACCTCCGTTTGCTGGGCCTGTTTTGTGTGGGGAGCCCATCCCGGGGGTCACACACACCCGCTGCCGAGCTAACCCCCTCACACTATATACATTTTTATGTGACAACACTGAAGAAATTACACTTTGCTACAATGTAAAGTAGTGAGTGTACAGCTTGTATAACTGTAAATTTGCTGTCCCCTCAAAATAACTCCACATACAGCCATTAACGTCTAAACCGCTGGCAACACAAGTGAGTACACCCCTAAGTGAAAATGTCCAAATTGGGTCCTAAGTGTCAATATTTTGTGTGGCCACCATTATTTTCCAGCACTGCCTTAACCCTCTTGGGCATGAAGTTCACCAGAGCTTCACAGGTTGCCACTGGAGTCCTCTTCCACTCCTCCATGACGACATCACGGAGCTGTCAAAAGTGTCAATATTATGTGTGGCCACCATTATTTTCCATCACTGCCTCGCTGCAGAGGTTAAAGGGGTGGAGGGTCAGTCTGTCAGTGCTCAGACCATATGCCGCACGCTGCATCAAATTGGTCTGCATGGCTGTCGTCCCAGAAGGAAGCCTCTTCTAAAGCCTCTTCTAAAGATGATGCACCAGAAAGCCCGCAAACAGTTTGCTGAAGACAAGCAGACTAAGGACATGGATTACTGAAACCATGTCCTGTGGTCTGATGAGACCAAGATAAACTTATTTGGTTCAGATGGTGTCAAGCTTGTGTGGCGGCAACCAGATGAGGAGTACAAAGACAAGTGTGTCTTGCCTACAGTCAAGCATGGTGGTGGAAGTGTCATGGTCGGGAGCTGCACGAGTGCTGCCGGTACTGGGGAGCTACAGTTCATTTAGGGAACCATGAATGCCAACTGGTACTGTGACATTTTTAAGCAGAGCATGATTCCCTCCCTTCGGAGACTTGGTTGCAGGGTAGTTGTCCAACATGATAACGACCCCAAACACACCTCTAAAGCCCTGTACACAAGATCGGATTTCCTATGGATTCAAATCCGATGGATTTTTCCATCAGAAATCCGATGAAGCTGACTTCCATCAGTCTTGCCTACACACCATCAGTCAAAAATCCGACCATCCCAAACGCCATGACGTAAAACAGAAAAATGAAGTTCAATGCTTCTGAGCATGCGTCGACTTCATTCTGAGCATGCGTGGGTTCTTTCTCCGATGGAGTTCCACACAGACGATCGGAATTTGCTATTGTTTTTTTTCCCATCGGATAAATTTAAAACATGTTCTATTTTTTCTCACCGATGGAAAAAAGACCGATGGGGCCCATACACGATCTGTTTGTCCGATGAGAAAAGTCCATCGGACTACACGGCATAAGACGACCACTTCCTTGCTAAAGAAGCTGAGGGTAAAGGTGATGGACTGGCCAAGCATGTCTCCAGACCTAAACCCTATTGAGCATCAATGGAGCATCTTCAAAAGGAAGGTGGAGGAGCGCAAGGTCTCTAACATCCACCAGCCCTGTGATGTCATCATGGAGGAGTGGAAGAGGACTCCAGTGGCAACCTGTGAAGCTCTGGTGAACTCCATGCTCAAGAGGGTTAAGGCAGTGCTGGAAAATAATGGTGGCCACACAAAATATTGACACTTAGGACCCAATTTGGACATTTTCACTTAGGGGTGTATTCACTTTGTTGCCAGCGGTTTAGACATTAATGACTGTGTGTTGAGTTGTTTTGAGGGGACAGCAAATTTACACTGTTATACAAGCTGTACACTCACTACTTTACATTGTAGCAAAGTGTAATTTCTTTAGTGTTGTCACGTGAAAAGATAGAATAAAATATTTACAGAAATGTGAGGGGTGTACTTTTGTGTGATACTGTATATATATATATATATATATATATATATATATATATGTGTATATATATGTGTATATATATATATATATATATATATATATATATATATATATATGTGTGTGTGTGTGTGTGTGTGTGTATCTTAGTTCACAGTATAATAGCTCTAATATTTAAAAATGCAGCACTACCCAATATATGAATATAAAAAGTAGTGCTGAGCTGTTGATAGAATTAAATGCAAAGGTATAAAAACACACAAGCATAAAAGCAATGGTAATAGGTGCAAAGTGCAAAATAGTGTGCAAAGTGGCAAACTAAGTAACGTGCCAAACAATGTAGTGTCCAAATAAACCTCATTCCATTTTATGCTTATTTTACATATTTCACAGCAGATGTGATTGTTTCAGAGCAGATGTTATTTGCACTTGTACTATTTGAAGTCTTTCCATGATTATTTAGCATTGTGTTATATACCTCTTTAGCATTTGAGGTTTATTTGGACACTACATTGTTTGGCACGTTACTTAGTTTGCCACTTGCACAATATTTTGCACTTTGCACCTATTACCATTGCTTTTATGCTTGTGTGTTTTTATACCTTTGCATTTAATTCTATCAACAGCTCAGCACTACTTTTTATATTCATGCACACTCAGGTCTTGGTTTTACCTTTCAGTGTTTTGTAGCAGTTGATTCATATTTAACCCCTTCACAGCTGTCATTCAGCTGTTCCACAGTAGAGTGTGAATACTCTTTATATTTATACTACCCAATATATGCCAGGTTAATAACGCTTTTAAGCTTTTTAACACAAGCTTAAAGACCGTGTATGAACATGAACAAGAATGTAAACATTTTTCCAAAAGGGCAATACTAAAGCCCTGTACACACGACCGGTTTTCCCGGCAGGAAAACTGCCATGAGAGCTTTTGGCTGGGAATCCCAGCCGTGTGTATGCTCCCTAGCAGTTTTCCCGACAGGAAAACTGCCGGAAAAAAATTAGAGAACCTGCTCTCTATTTTCCCGTCGGGATTCCCGGCAGAGTGTTTCCTGCCAAGAAAACCAGTTGTCTGTATGCTTACCTGAAGGGGAAATAAACCATGCATGCTCAATAACAATTCGATGCATGCGCGGTAGCATAGAAGGTAATTTAGCTGGCTCGTTGTAGTCTTTGACGTCACCGCGTTCTTGCCATTCAAAAGAACGGCGGGTCTTTTGTGTGGCCGTGTGTATACAAGGCTTTTCAAAGCAAGCTTGGCAGGAATCCTGTCGGGAAAACAGACGGGATTCCCGGTCGTGTGTACAGGGCTTAAAAATTTGTATACAGCAATCGCATTTGAAGGGCAGGTTTGGTTAGTGCATAGATAGTAAATTCACCTGCCTACAAGGAGGTGGATCAAGCATTCTTGCATCATTGCTGTGCATTGGGAACTTTTTGGCAACCCAGAGTAGTAGCATGGATTTCAAGAACCCTAAACACTGTTGGGTGCATTTATAAAGCAGTGAAAGAGACTAAACATTCCCTGGAGGCGAATCTTCTAAGTACATGTGTTTTAAATGAGAGCGACTGATTCACCTACTATTTTGTAGTTTTGGGAAATCAGCATGTTTGCAGTTGAAGTTATGTTGTGACACAGGTAGAACAAACAAAAAGGGATAACAAAAAGGATAGGTACTACAGCTTAGAGAACAACAGTGATATTGTGCACACAAACAGAACAGATTTATGTTGTACTATTTATTTTAGAACATTCTCCTGCTCTTCATTCCTTCCTCGCACTTTGCATAATCAAATTCCCCCTTCACATCTCCTCTAAATCTTGGCCACCCTCTTAGTTGTCCTCTTGAGTAGTCCTTTAAAGCAGTTATGCATCAATTATTGTACATCCTGAGCCATTTGTTTGGCTTTCTACTCAGCTGTCCCCTTCAAATTGGAAGAGCAGGACTGAGAAGATGGGATGGTAGAGTTGGAAGGCAAGGATTGGTGAGAATGGGTAGGACAACGGAGTAGCAAGGACAACTAAGGAGAGTACCCAAGGAATGAAAATGTTCGGAGAACATAAAAAAATGATGTGTGACAAATTTTTGGAAAACTACTGGAAGAGGACAGCAAACAATATTTTTAGTGATGTATGATGACAGGGAAATGTGAAGAGGACAGATGAAACTGAAGTAGGATTGAGGAGTTAAAGACATCGGGAGGACGGTTGAAGGAGTTTCAAAGTAAAGGTGGTGAGGTTTGGAGAAGAATGAGATGCATGTTAAGGTATGTAGTAAAACAGACACCATAAATATATAACATTATATCTTAGATCTCAGAATATTATATCTCTGTATACCATAATTGGCTTCAGATATGACACAGCCTTGAATTCTCGATTCCCTTTTCCCATACTAGTTCTGTTTTCCTGGAATCTGTAGATCCTATTTCATCTTTTCACTCACAGCCCTATGCAGATAAGAATGGATATTCTAGTATAACCATTCAGACATAATGAAGCTCTGAAGGTCTAAATGTCCAGACTTTGGGGTTGTTTTACTAAAGGCAAATAGACTGCGCAATTTGCAAAGTGCACTTGCCCTCTGCAAGTGTCGTTGCTCCAGAGCTTAGTAAATGAGGTAAAGCTTCACTTTGCAAAGAGTGTCCAATCACGTGCAAGGAAAAAAAAAACAAAAAAACAAAACAGCATTTTTGCTTGCACTTGATTGGATGATGAAAGTCAGCAGAGCTTCTGCTCATTTACTAAGCTCTGGAGCAACTGCCCTTGCAGAGTGCAACTGCACTTTGCAAAGTGCACAGTCTATTTGCCCTTAGTAAATCAACCCCTTTAATTCAGTAAAAGGTGAACAAGGTTCCCACTGTTTCTTAGGAGGGAGCTGTTGTAGGGAGTTACCCAATCATATTATTACTTGGTCATAGCAGAACCAACTGATATCAATTATATCAGGTTTATAAACCCTTTCTGAAATATATTTTGAATGGATGGTAGACACTTTAGTCTTGCATAATAAAAAAAGTTGAAATATTCAATGTAAATTTTTTTTAATTCAATGCGTATAACTTTGCAGACTAGCAGACACAATGCTATAATAACCATGGAGGCTAGCATTTAATTTAAAAGTTCTCCCTTGTACGCTATGCCTAAAATAACAGCTAGTCAGTTCGGATCTATATTTAAAGTACTGACTTATAAAGCAATGGCTGTGTGCAGCACGGAAGCCAAACTGAGACAGGGATCATTTTTGTTAGATAGCTGTATATCTAAGTCCACATCCATTTATGCTTGGCTATGCTTCAAAACACTATTTAAAAGTTCTCCAACAAGATAAAAAAATGCAAACAAGTCATAAACGAAAACTTACAGCATTGTAGCAGGCATAGTTAGAGTCCCCAGGGGGCAGTTAGTAAGACAGTTTGGTTCTAAACAGAACAGACAGAAAGAAAGCAAATAGATTGAAAAAGAAAGTAAAGAAAATAGTCAATCGTTGTTTGCAGAAGATGAATATTTCCAAGCTTCTGGAATGTCTGTCTGCAACAGATAATGTAAAAGAAGTACTGGTTAAAATGTTAATACATAGCATGAAAAGGTAAAGAGACGAGCAGCATACAGGAAGCAAGAAATGAGACCTACTGACAAGTTGGCCATTGATTTTCTGTCCACAGCTTGTACTTCATAACAGGACCTGCTACTGACACAGTACACACTAAGTGGAGTGTTGACTTTTAAGGACTGGGCAAATATTTTAATAAATTATTTTAATATAAGGAGCAATGTGAAGAGCAGAGTAACCCACAATAACCATTATCATTAGCATGATTCAGTAAACCAAAAAGCTGAAGGAATATAAAAAGGTTGCTATGGTTACTGCACATCGCAATTCCTGATCAGCATGTAAATGAATATTAGGACCTCTTACTAATTTATATGCATTGGTAAGCCCTTATGGATGTAGAAGGTTTTCGAGAACTTGTACACAGTGCAAGCAAATATTTAGAAGCCTGTGCAAAACACCAAGTCAGCAACCTATATTTCTTATTTATCAATCATGCCTATTTATATTTCTGTGGTGCATTAGTGCACGTGTTAGTGTGTGTGTGTCGCATTAAGACAGCCCACTGAGTTAATGGACTGCCAATGCACCCAAAATGGGTTACAAATCGGACGTGACTTATTTTCTTTTAACACAACTACCGTACATTGTGACGTGCTGCAAAGCAGGTGCATTGCCATAGTGCATTGGAGTGGACTTCAAAATGAATGGCACAGCAAAAAAAAATTGTTAACATGTGCATTACTGCAAAGCAATACTTTTAGTTTTCTGGCTATACAAACCATAAGGAAGGATAAGTATTAAAGGTTGCTATCAATTACTAAATATGACTTTTCTTTGCCAGTTAAAGCATTTGTTAACCCAAAAAAATAAATAAAGATCCTGTTCCTTTAAAGCATTTTATGCAGCACAGTGCTTGTGCTGTGTCATTTGGCCGCCTGTAACACGTGAAATACCTGGCTGATCCTGCCTATATACTTCCCTCTGTACGCTGACTCCGATATATCAGGGCTGCTGAGCCCTGACATCAGAGTCATCCATACGTGCCTCTGTCATCCGCAGCCTGCTATTTGTCTCCTCTGTGCTCTCTCCCCCCTCCCCTCTCTGCCTGTCAGCTTGTGACAGCGCCTGGCCCCTCAACTCCTGCTGCTCAAATAACTTTCACATCTTCATACCATCCCCTCTGTGTTCTAATCCTGTGTGCCCCATGTGTGATTGATTTATAAAAAACAAAGTCTGCTATACCTCATTTCACAGCTCTTCTCAGCGATCACATGATCGGTTGGCTCTCTCTCTCCTCCTCCTCTCCCGAGTGATGTCAGCAAAGGAATCTCGGCCCCGCCCACTGCATCTATCAGACGGGGAGAGAAGACAGCCAGCCGATCATGTGATCACTGAGAAGAGCTCTAAAATTAGGTATAGCAGACTTTTTTTAAATAAATCACTCACACAGGGGCACACAGGATTAGAACACACAGAGGGGATGGTATGAAGATGTGAAAGTGGCTTAACAACCACTTTAACCACCTCAGCTCCAGAAGGTTTTATCCTCTTAATGACCAGGACATTTTTTGCTATTCAGCACTGCGCTCCTTTAACTGGCAATTGCATCGTCAAGCAACACTGTACCAAAATTAATATTATATAATTATTTTTCACACAAACAGAGCTTTCTTTTGGTGGTATTTCAACACCACTGAGTTTTTTACCCTTGTTATATGTATTTTGAATAAACGGTATTACACCATATCTGTTTTTGTGGCTCATTGAGGTGGAGCCGTTTGACCTTTTCCAGAGTGGAGGATTAGCACCATAGTGCCTTCACAGAGACATCTGTGTTCATCCACTGGAATGGACCTTAACTGGGAGAGATTGGAGGAATGAGGAACTAAAAGAATCCTTTACATGCCTGATGGTCATTTATGGCCGCTTACTTCTGGTGAGCATATTTTGATTGTCACGTCGGGTGAAGCACTTTTATGAGCCTATTATACGTATAAGAGCATGGTGGTTGGAGCCTAACAATTGGAACACAGCATATATATATATGTTATTTTTTTATTTGAACTTTCATCATTGGTGTTTTATGGACATTATTTCACACCTGTTGCGCCCTTGGTACCTTTCATTTCACAGTTTTTTTTCTGTACTTGCAGGGATAATATATAGGAAAATGTGCATGTGTTGCAGAGTTGTACAAAATACATTTCTTTTTTTTGCCTTGACATACACTTTAAAGTCACCCTTTCCATTCATCTTGTTATTCTTTCAGTACCTGTGCAGAAAGGCTGTTTTAATCTCCAGAAATAACAGATAGGAGTTGTGAAATCCCTGATGAAAGTCAATGTTACCTTCAGAAGTCTGATCTCCAGTTTGTGCTTGTTTTAAGTCTGCCTATGAACTATAACGTCATTCCTCTTTCCCCACTGGTAGGATTTTTTAATTTTTTTTATCAGCTAACCTAAAGGTGGCTATACATGGATCAACATTTGGCCGGTTCAGCAG
Organism: Rana muscosa; assembly: GCA_029206835.1. Lineage (NCBI taxonomy): Eukaryota > Metazoa > Chordata > Amphibia > Anura > Ranidae > Rana > Rana muscosa. The sequence continues at coordinate 1,016,593,595 of CM055122.1, read as the reverse complement.
GGACTGGCCTAATTTCGATCAATGTATATGCAGGCTGGTAGAACAGAAGTCGATCTACTGATCTACTGATTAATGTATGGCCAGCTTTGAGCTGCCCATAGGTGATCAAAATTCAGCTTGTTCATCAGGGACTGGCTGAATTTGGATTGATCTTTGGGACTGTTGGAAAATTAGATTGATTCCAAAGGGACTGTTGGAAAACTTTTGTCGATCAGCGGCTTGCATCCAGGTGGCTGCAGCTGCTGATCAGTGTATTCTAACTGCGAAGGATTCCTGTCAGAATAAAACAGCACAGCGAGGATTCTTCTATCCACCTCGTATGTATGCCTGCTAGCTGATTGAACAAAAATTTACCGCCTATGGCCAGCCTTAGTTTGCACAGCCCAACTGTTAGATTGGATAGTAAGTGGAATGGCATTGGTTGTTTTACAGCTGAACCTTTTTTTTTACTCATCAGCCTTCCTTTAATACCCAGTATAGTTGAATTCAGACTGGAAGAGAGACCATTAAGAGGAGCCACTAAGGCTGTATTGCAGTACACAAGTGTGGACAGTGCACATGCTAAAAGGACAAGAGGGTAGAAAGTGCAGAGAAATTACATCAGTATGATGCTGCTCCTTCACTGACCAATCACCATGCTCGAGGTGTGTTTTTGACTTTGCTGCTGCTGGTGTAGGTTGAAAATATGGCTGTGCTGTCCAGCAGAGTGTTTGGACCGACAACACAGAATTACACATTTTGTGGTAGGCTAAACATTTCCTATACAGGAATTAAACAAATTTAGGTGCTTGGCTAGAGTTTAGCTTACATAATTAAGCTTGCCTATGAACCTGTGATACAGTGTCAGTTTTTTTTTCAGCTGTATGAATTAGCCATTTGTGCTAATTACACTATGTATGCAATAAATTGCATCCCCGAAATTTAAAAAAAATTGTCACAGTGGTCATATTTCTAAATAAAACAACAAGCTGCTTTCTTTAACCACTTGCTGATTGCCCTATAGCAATTTTACTGCTACAGGGAGGCAGCTGTGCGCATTATCACGTACCGTATATACTCGAGTATAAGCCGACCCGAATATAAGCCGAGGCACCTAATTTTACCACAAAAAACTGGGAAAAGGTATTGACTCGAGTATAAGCCTAGGGTGTCCATCTGCATGCCTCACTCTGCCTCACTGTGTCCATGTGCATGCCTCACTGTCTCCATGCCTCACTGTGCCCATGACTAGACTGACGTTTAACATGGGAGTCTGAGGAAGGGGTGCCCGGGTTTGAAAAATCGGTGCTCCCCGGCCGTAGGTCCTCCAGGCAAAAAAAAACTTTGCAAACTTATAGAGGAGAAATTGGGCTACACGTGTGCCAAGTTTCGGGTCCAGAGAACCTACAACCGACTGGTACCGGGTCCCCAAATTCACCGGAGAAATTACCATTTAACATGGGAGTCTATGGAAGGGGTGCCCGGCTTTGAAAAATCAGTGCTACCCGGCCGTAGGTTTCCCTGACAACAAACTTTGCACACTTGTAGAGGAAGAGTGAAGCTACATGTGTGCCAAGTTTGGGGTCCAGAGGACCTACGGCCGGCCAGTACCCGGGTCCCCAAATCCGGGAGATCAGGCGCAAAAAGGTGACTCGAGTATAAGCCAAGGGGGCATTTTCGGCACAAAAAAATGTGCTGAAAAACTTGGCTTATACTCGAGTATATACGGTATATATACAGTGCTGTGAAAAAGTATTTGTCCCCTTCCTGATTTTCTTATTTTTTTTGCATATTTCTCACACTTAAATGATTCAGATCATCAAACAAATTTTAATATTACACAAAGATAACCCGAGTAAATTCAAGATGCAATTTTTTAATTATTATTTCATTTATTAAGGGAAAAAATCAGTTTAAACCTGCTTGGCTCTATGTGAAAAAGTAATAGCCCCCTCCCATGCTGAATCATGAATGAACTGTGATTAACCACAATTTTTTGGAAAGCGGAGTTAAATTTCACTTGCCACACCCAGGCCTGATTACTGCCAGACCTGTTGAATCAAGAAATCACATAAATATAAGCTGTCTGGCAGAGTGAAGCACGCTAACAGATCACAAAAAGCCACACATCATGCCACAGTCTAAAAAAAATCAGAACAGATTAGAAACAAGCATGTATCGGTCTAGGAAGGATTTCAAAGCCATTTCTAAGGCTTTGGAACTCCAGTGAACCATGGGGAGAGCCATTATGCACAAATGGAGAAAACTTGAAAACAGTGGTGAACTTTCCCAGGAGTGGCCGGTCTACAAAAATTACTCCAAGAGCATGACGACAACTCATCGAGGAAGTCATAAAAAACCCCGGAACAACATCTAAAGAACTGCAAGTCTCACTTGCCTCAGGTAAGATCAGTGTTCATGATTCAACATTAAGAAAGAGACTGGGCAAAAATGGCATCCATGGGAGAGTTCCAAGGCCAAAGCCACTGCTGACCAAAAAGAACACTAAAGCCTCGTACACACGGCCGAGATTCTCGTCACCGATTGCCGTCGCCGCCATCTTGGTATACCCTACCTATGCCTAGGAAGCTACCGCGCATGCGTCGAATTCATTTCGAACATGCGCGGGCTTCCGGGAGGACAGGTAAGTGTACACACACTCACTTTTCTCGTCGAGAAACATGCCGACGAGAATCTCGACGAGAAAATAGAGAGCAGGTTCTCTATTTTCTCGTCGAGATTACTTGTCGGTTTTCTTGACGAGAAACCATACACACGAACGAATTTCTCGGCAAGACATCTCTGCCAGCAAGTTTCTTGCTGGTTCTTGCCGAGAAACTCGGTCGTGTGTACGAGGCCAAAGGCTCATCTCACATTTACCAAAAAACATCTTGATTATCCCAAAGACTTTTAGGCAAATATTCTGTGGACTGATGGGGCAAAAATTAAACTTTTTGGAAGGTGTGCGTCCCGTTACAGCTGGCATAAAACGAATACAGCATTTCATAACAAGAACATCATACCAACAGTCAGACATGGTGGTGGTAGTGTGATGGTTTGGGGCTGCTTTGCAGCTTCAGGACCTGGTCGACTTACCATAATTGATGGAACCATGAATTCTGAGCTCTACCAGAAAATCCTAAAGGAGAATGTCCGGCCATTAGTTTGTGACCTCAAGCTCAAGTGCACTTGGGTTATGCAGCAGGACAATGATCCGAAACACAACAGCAAGTACATCTCCAAATGGTTCAAACAAAGCAAAATGTAGGTTTTGGAGTGGCCTAGTCAAAGTCTGGACTTAAATCCAATTATGATGCCGTATCATGACCTTACACAGGCCGTTCATGTTGGAAAACCCTCCATTGTGGCTGAATTAAAACAATTCTGCAAAGAAGAGTGGGCCAAAATTGCTCCACAGCAATGTGAAAGACTCATTGTCAGTTAAACGCATGATTGCAATTGTTGGAGCCAAGGGTGGCACAACCAGTTATTAGGTTTAGGGGGCAATTACTTTTGAACATAATGCCAAGGCAGGTTTGGACAGCTTTTTTGCCTTAATAAATGAAACCATCATTTAAAAACTAAATTTTTTATTTACCTGGGTTATCTTTGTGTATTAATAACATTGTTAGATGAGCTGAGTCATTTAAGTGTGACAAATATGCAAAAAAATAAAAGATTTAGAAAGGGGCAAATAGTTTTTCACAGCATTGTATACATGTGATCCTGCACTTCCAGGTAGTGGGCGCGGATGTGTGAATTATACACAGCGGGAGTCGATCAGTGGGTACCGCAGACTCGAACAGCGCTCTGCCTATGTAAACAAGGCAGATCGCCGTTCTGACAGGAAGGAATGCATTGATTATGTGTCTCTGCAAAGCAGGGACTAGGATCCATGTCTTCCCCTAGTACAGTGGTTCTCACCCTTCTAGTGCCGTGACCCCTTGATAAAATTTCCCAAGTTGTGGGGACCCCTAACAGTAAAATTATTTTCGTATCGTGGGTTGTCAGCACCCAAGTAATTTGTGCCCCTAACCCACAGACATTTAGCGCTCCCAGAGTCCCTTCCACTGTATTAAAACCCCTGTCATGCAAAAAAACTAAGTTTTTCTCGATGTGATTCATCGTGATTGCTCTCAAGCCTGCCTTGCATACACACGATCAGGAAAAAAAACGCTTGAGCAAAGCGCAGTGACGTACAACATGTACGACAACACTTACGACGGCACTATAAAGGGGAAGTTCCATTCGAATGGCGCCACCCTTTGGGCTGCTTTTACTGATCTCGTGTAAGTAAAGTTTGGTGAGAGACGATTCGCGCTTTTCAGCCTCGTGCTTTTCAGTCCGTTACAGCGTGACGAATGTGCTATCTCCATTACAAACGCTAGTTTTACCAGAACGAGCACTCCCGTCTCATACTTGATTCTGAGCATGCGCGTTTTTTCCCCTCGGAAAGCACACACACGAGCGGTTTTCGCGACGAGAAAAAGAACGACGGGAAAAACTACCAGAAAAAATAGAGCAGGTTCTAATTTTTTTGCGGGTAGTTTTCTCGTCGAGGAAACTACTATGGAGCATACACACGACCAGTTTTCACGACCAATCTAAAAAATTGCAGTTTTCTCGTCATGAAAAACGGTCGTGTGTACAAGGCATAATTTCTTGTTTTTTTCCCTCATCCCTCTCTCTAGCCATCTTCCTTGTTCTTTCTCCTATTATTTCTCTCCCTTTTTCTTTGTTCCTCCCACTCTTTTCCTCTCCTTTCCATGTATTCTCTATTTTTATTCCTTCTCTTACTCCTTGGTGGGGGGAATGGGATGAGTGGCAGTGCTGGCGGGGAGTTGGGATGAGTGACAGTGCTGGCGGGGAGTTGGGATGAGTGGCGATGCTGGGGGGAGTTCTGATCAGCCAACTTAGGTGCTCTTAATCAAGGTCATCTGCTGTTCTGAGAACTGTAGTGGGGACTTTTAATGGCCACTATAATCACAGGTAGTGTTACTCACTGTGTCTCTGACTTTGTGGTGTCTTGTAGCAGTGACACCTTGTAACAGCACCCCAATATCAAGGAGTAAAACGCCGTTTACGATGTTCCCTCTCCTAGACACACATCCACTCGCTACCAATATCCACAGCCAAACGACCCTTTCCCATAGGACCCGATCCCCTTAGAAGGACGAGATGCACTCTGTCTTCTTCTGTAATAGGAATGCCTTTATTATTGAGAAACATTGTAACTTTATACACAATTCAATACACATGATTTAACATGAACAAGGGCCCAGCTCCACCCACACATCCCAAGACTCAACACCTCATCCTGACGTCTGCTAGGCTTCAAAAGATCCCACACAATACACATCTTCTCACAAAGGGTTGGCAGCCAGTCTGTCTGGCACTTTACAATACACACAAGGACAGACTTAATGAACAATAGAATGCAAAACACCTTAATTCCTCACAGCAATGATTACATAACCCCCACACACAGTATACATCCAATCTATATACAATGTATATACAGCCTTGAATATGGCTATCACAGACCATAACGGGGGTTTCTTTTATTCATCCTGTGTCCAAAGTGACCCCACTGTCACACATCTCCCCTTTCAGCAGGGGACTAACAGAGGAGGGGACCCCAGACGGGTCTACTCCGAAGTTAGTCCATGGGTCCATTCTTCCAATGCTGGTATCCACCCAGTACCACAAATGAATTGCTCCAAGCAGAGCATTACTTACCCAGCCAACCTCTGCCTCTCTCAGAGAACATACCCACCGCTGGGGAGAAGACAGGGTGACTGGGCTCAGTCCGTCATGCTGTTGGGGATCTGGGTCGACTGCCCGGCATCCCTGGGGTATACAAGTGGAGACTGAAGTTCCATCCACTTGTGGTAGGTGGAAGTCCCCCAGTGCTTGCAAAGCAAGGCTGACATGCTCCTGTCTCAGTGTCACACCATTTTCTGGGGTTGTGTCAGTGAGGACTGAAGTCCCATCTACTACCACAGGAACTCCCTCTTCTGTTAGTTGAGAGCCGAGGCCCGTGGCACTCGGCTCTGTTGCCAGCTCTTCTGCTGGGTTGCTGTGAGTGGAGACCGCAGTCCCATCCACCGATATCCGCTCAAGTGGCAGTTGTGTGCAGAGGCCAGTAGCATTCTGCCCTGCTGCCAGTGATTCAGCTGGGGGTAAAAGCTTTACCACCTCAGCTTGTTGCTGGAGGGGCCAACTGCCCCGGCTCTCTGAAACTCCCCAGTTGTTTCCGGTGCTGGGCAGAGGTTGCTATCACTCTGCCCTGTTGCCAGCACTTCTGCTGGGGACTCCACACCATCTGCTCTGGCTAGCTGTTGGGGGGGGAAAATGGCTGCTTCTCCTCCCTGCATCTCTGAAATCCACTCGGAAAGAGGAACCATCACCTTCTCAACTCGGGCCTCCAAAACTGCCACGGGTGTAGAGCAGGGGTCTGTAGTACTCTGTCCTGCTGCCAGTACTTGGGCAGGTGATGCATAATCCATAACATCCTCTGAACAGTCCCTTAAGTCCATACCTTCTGTAATCTGTAGCTGGGGAGATGAGCCAACTGCCCTAGCTCCCTGGAACTCCATATCCTCCACTTCGGCTTTAAGGGTGGCAATGTTCAGCTTTTCCACTGCCGATTCTTCAGCCAGGCTAGCTCCCTGGGACTCCGTATCATCCACTTCGGCTTTAGGGAGGGCAATCTTCAGCTTTTCCACTGCCGATTCTTCAGCCAGGCTAGCTCCCTGGAACTCTATATCCTCCACTTCGGCTTTAGGGGTGGCAATCTTCAGATTTTCCACTGCTGATTCTTCAGCCAGGATTTCATAGTTGTCAACTGGTATTTCCTGATAGTCCCAGGCAAAGGGAGCCCCACCCTGCTGCTGAGCAGATTCTCGCAGCTGTCTGTAGGTGATCTCCGATTGTCGTATTTCCGCCATTCTCCACTCATGTTGCCGCTCTAGTTCTCTCTTTTGTCGCGCATCCTGCAGCTGGATGCCTCTAATGGCTTCCTGAATGGCAGTCTCTGATGGGTTAGCACCATATAATGCCAACCGCTGTCGCACTCGTTGCTGAAACAAATCTTCAACTGACCGGGGTCCTGCATCACCATCTCTCTGGTCCATCTCGGCTCTCAAGTAAGTGTTTCAGCGTGACTTTCCTGCAGGCTGCATAGCTGGTCATTCACTGTGGTGGCTTGGAGTGTCCCAGGAACTGGAGGGAAAATCCCGCCGCTGCCAACCAATGTAACAGCACCCCAATATAAAGGAGTAAAACGCTGTTTACGATGTTCCCTCTCCTAGACACACATCCACTCGCTACCAATATCCACAGCCAAACGACCCTTTCCCATAGGACCCGATCCCCTTAGAAGGACGAGACGCACTCTGTCTTCTTCTGTAATAGGAATGCCTTTATTATTGAGAAACATTGTAACTTTATACACAATTCAATACACATGATTTAACATGAACAAGGGCCCAGCTCCACCCACACATCCCAAGACTCAACACCTCATCCTGACGTCTGCTAGGCTTCAAAAGATCCCACACAATACACATCTTCTCACAAAGGGTTGGCAGCCAGTCTGTCTGGCACTTTACAATACACACAAGGACAGACTTAATGAACAATAGAATTCAAAACACCTTAATTCCTCACAGCAATGATTACATAACCCCCACATACAGTATACATCCAATCTATATACAATGTATATACAGCCTTGAATATGGCTATCACAGACCATAACGGGGGTTTATTTTATTCACCCTGTGTCCAAAGTGACCCCACTGTCACACACCTCTACTGAAATCAGGAGATAGGGTCTCCTCCAGCCCCTCCCACTTCACATTCCTCACCAGTCAGCTGACCTCTAGTCTTTGCCCATCCATGCCGTGGGTGGCTGCGAAGAGGCTGAGTGGGCAGCTGTGCACTCCAGGAACAGCCCAGCTGGGTGGCAATTGGCTCCAGGGACAGCCCTGCTGGGCGGCAGCAAAAAGGCTGGGAGAGCAGTGTGGGCTTCAGGAACAGGAATTAGGAATTAGAAAATGTCGCGCACAGACATGTGAAAAGAGTAAAACACTGATGAGAGTTCCTCTAAAGAAGTGAAAAATATATATGAGTAAAGGTGAATAAATTAATATGTATATAAACACCAAAAAATAAATAAGCAAAACAGGGACTCAACCCCTACTCAGAATACTAAAATAGTGATCAACTTAATATGTGATATTAAAATGAAACATATAAGGCACAATACTGTTGTCAAGTATTACTGCAATAGTGTTCTAAATATTGAAAAGACAGAAGTGGGAATAGTCTATTCCTTAATAGTTCAAATGAGGTCCAATATAGCAAACAGTTCCAATGCGACATACAGTTGCTTCAGATGAAAAAAACAGGGGGTTGTGAGGAGATGTTTGGAAAAAGATAGAGCCCAAGATGAATCCACAGAAAACATAGGAGAACTGCATCCACCACGGTGTGTAGGGAATCAAGATGGGTACCTTACCTCAAAAGGTGGACCTCCACTGTGGCAAGGTCAGAAGAGCCTGCAGATATCACCCTCTGCGGGGTATTGATACTGATCCTGGGGGTGTCACGACTCCGGAGTCATTAAAGCTGAGCTGATTTGATAGGGGGGCTGGTATTGCTGTGCGTCCACCACCCACTGGGGGAAGAACCTCTGGGTGTACAGCCACTTTAATTTTCTGACTAAAGTTCCACTTTTTAATGACTCCGGAGTCGTGACACCCCCAGGATCAGTACCAATACCCCGCAGAGGGTGATATCTGCAGGCTCTTCTGACCTTGCCACAGTGGAGGTCCACCTTTTGTGGTAAGGTGCCCATCTTGATTCCCTACACACCGTGGTGGATGCAGTTCTCCTATGTTTTCTGTGGATTCATCTTGGGCTCTATCTTTTTCCAAACATCTCCTCACAACCCCCTGTTTTTTTCATCTGAAGCAACTGTTTGTCGCATTGGAACTGTTTGCTATATTGGACCTCATTTGAACTATTAAGGAATAGACTATTCCCACTTCTGTCTTTTCAATGTTTAGAACACTATTGCAGTAATACTTGACAACAGTATTGTGCCTTATATGTTTCATTTTAATATCACATATTAAGTTGATCACTATTTTAGTATTCTGAGTAGGGGTTGAGTCCCTGTTTTGCTTATTTATTTTTTGGTGTTTATATACATATTAATTTATTCACCTTTACTCATATATATTTTTCACTTCTTTAGAGGAACTCTCATCAGTGTTTTACTCTTTTCACATGTCTGTGCGCGACATTTTCTAATTCCTATTTACTTGATATGGTTTCACATATTTTTTATGTCGCAGCCTAGCTGCTAATAAGCACGATATTTTCATCTGTTCACATTAGCGCAGTATTACCTTTATTATTGATTAGGGCTTCAGGAACAGCCCAGGATATGGTGACCCCTGGCAAATCATCATTCGACCCCCAGGTCGAGAACCACTGCCCTAGTAAAAGCACCTTCTACACTGTAGTAAAACACGGGCTAGACACAGTTAACCCTTTGATCGCCTCTGATGTTAACCCTTTCCCAGCCAGTGTCATTAGTACAGTGACAGAGCAAAGTATTAGTGTCACTGGTCCCCAAAAAGTGGCACAAGTGTCACTCAGTGTCCGAATATCGCAGTCCTGCTATAAGCTGCTGATCGCCTCCATTACTAGTAAAAAAATAAAAATATCCCATAGTATGTAGCCGCTATAACGTTTGCGCAAACCAATCAATATAAGCTTATTGGGATTTTTTTACCAAAATTATGTGGCAGAATACATATTGCCATACATTTATAAAGATTTGATTTTTTACATTTTTTAAAGGATATGTTTTATAGCAGAAAGTAGAAAATATTTTTTTTCTGCCATTTTGTCTATAGCACAAAAAAAAAACAAAAAAAAAAAAAACACAGAGGTTATCAAATACCATCAAAAGAAAGCTCTATTTGTGGGGAAAAATAGGACATACATTTTATTTGGGTACAGCGTTGCATGACCACGCAATTGTCAGTTAAAAGTAACGCAGTGCCGTATTGCCAAAAAAGGCCTGGATATATAGAAAGGGGGTGGGGATGTAAATCTTTTCTTCCTTAGCTGAAGTGCTTACATTTTAAAGAAATTGCAGAAAAATTATTACCAACAATAAATATTGCTGAACACTGACTGCTGAAAATGACAGAGAAACAAATGTTGTTTAACAAATATTTTACACCGTTTATTGATGGCGCCATTGTTTGTCTTTGCATTCAAGATATTCATATTATGACATTTTCACTGAACACATTAAAATAAGAAAACGTATTCATTTGACAAAGGAAATTCATCTTTTTCCATTTGCACAAAAGATGCTGTTTGTTTTTCTAATCACTTGCAGGACTTTTAACTGAAGAATTGCACACAATGTAAAAATGATCTTAGGGGGTTAGCACTTAACAGAGACCTTAACATTCTGAGCAGAAATTAAGTCCAAGCCGAAAACGGTTCTCTATGACCTTATTTGCAAGAGATAATTACTTTGTAAGTACAGCTTGTTGCTCTGAAGAGTTGCTTGTTCATTGTGTTTAATATTTTTTTTGTTTCTAGAGTAAAAATTAAGCCGGGTACACACTAATATTTTTTTTCTGTTATGGTTGGAGCCGCTGTACTAACCATGCAAGGTTATTTCAGCAATCTCCCCCGCTGAGCTGTTGTGTTCTGACAGGGGGATGCCCCCCCCACCAGAACACTCTGATCAGTGCTCCCTGCCATTGGCTGAGAGCGTTGATCTGGGGTCAAACCGAAATTTGGTTGAAATAGTTTAATGTACACCACTGGATTTTGTATTACAATATCAAAAGAAAATTTTAATGGTTTGGGCTCAAATTTGTTTACACTTTTTACAAAGTGTATATTTGTAACCAATTTTTTTTACTATATACAACATACACACTTTGCTTTACCAATAAACAGTTGATACATGGTAAATGATTCCCAGGCAGATATGGGTTAGCTAAAGTGACAGCAGAGCAAAAAAAGCTACCTTTTATACCCAGTTCTCTCATTGAAACCTAGAACTGAACCGTCCCATAAGGGATGAGATGTTGCTCTGATTAATCCAATTCTGTGGGTAAACTTCAACTATTGATTATTGTACAGGATTTTTCCATAGGGGGCAGGCAGAAATGGCAATGAAAACAACCTGAGGTTTCACCTTCAGGCTGAATAAAATAGTACCACTTACTTTGCCATCTTTTTGTTGCCCTGTGCTAAATTTTTTGGTGCCATCAATTTCCAGAATTTTCAAAATTACCCTATTTTTTTCTTAATATGGTACATTTTCTTAGTTTTACCATTTGCTGTTTTCGATTTTCTATCGTGAATAAAAGTTGGGTTTAAGAGATTTGCAAAGCATTGCATTCTGTTTTTTATGCAGATTTTACACAGCATTCCAACTTTTTTGGAATTGGAGTTCTAATAATTAATATTTATAACCAATATATTTCATTTAGTGCAAAACAATAAGCCAGGAAATTAACAACATAACGTAAGGGCAGTGCAAAAACGAATGGAGGTTTTCTTTAACAGGGATCTGTATGGAATGCTATCCTAGCCAAGAATACAAGCCTTTGAATACGTGAAAATTCTTCTTCTACTTTTCAATCATGTTGTGACTATATAGAATAACATACTTAATACAAATTCAGATTCAATTTAAGAAATTGTAATGCTTCCTTATAACATGAAACAGCAGCATAAGCTTCACTTTTACATCCAGTGAAAACCTATATTGATGAGAAGGATATTGTGCACACATAGCGTAATGGAATCAACACCAATGGTAGTATTTAAAGATTGTTTCCACAAATACATTTCCAATACTCATTCATGACATGCATGTTAGAAATGTAACAATAGGAGGACCATTCTATAGCACATGAAAATACAGCAATGAAGAAAAGTCCTCAATAGTGGTGCCCAACTTAAAAAAATATTGGAAAAAGTGGAATGTTACCTTCCACTGGATGGCTTCCCTCTTAATCTTTAAAATTAATCACTTTTAACAGACAAGGTACATATGGAACCAGTAAACTGTAATGCATTCAGGTTAGTCTTCTGAAGAGTCTAAATGATATTGTGGGAATTTTCTTTATGTTTTTATCAACAGTGGCAAGATTCTCTAATCAGATTTTTATTTGTGGTAAACAAAAAAAGTCCATTTGGCTGAATAGCCAAGATTTCCATAGGATGGTACATTTCTTTAAGGAAATGATCAAGCTATATAAATTAATATCAAAACACATTTCAATTAGCAGAGTATTACTATGCAGTTGAGAATATTAAAAACAAAAAACAAATGCACAAATGGAATAAAAATAAATAGCAAATGAAATGTTCTTTTTTGCATTATGGCACAAGATGTGTCCTGAGACAAGTAGTGTAAATAGGAGAAAGCCCTTACCTCAATAGATCCTTGTTCGGTTTTTAAAAGTTCTGCAGCTGTGTGGTCTCTATAACCTCTGGTTGGACTATTTGGCATTTGTCTTTGATCATCTAAGATTTTCTTGCTAAGTACTCTGGCAGCATTTTCTGACAGCGAGTAACCAGCTGGGGCAGAGAGGTCTTGTCTAGAGCTGACATCACCATATTGATCCCTTTGAAGATCTACAGTTATGCGGATAGGACTTGGAGATCTTCCCCTGCCATCCATGTACATGTCAGGCATAGTTACAAAATCTTGCCTGGTTTCTGCTGACCTGGATCTGCTGTTTGGCCTCGACACTTTTTGTAAATGGTCACAATTTACTGGACTGTGGTCAATTATATTAAACAAGCTTGAAAGTCCATCATTAATTGTGGCATGAACAGGGCTTTCCCTGGTTGTCGTTGACCTAGCCCATGCAGATTCACTGAAGCCTTTCTGGAGAGTGCCAGAAGTAACGCATTTAGTTGGCTGATCTGTTTTAGCAAGTGCTTTCTTCTGCAGTTTTGGAGAACCATATTTAGGAGAACAACAACTTCGTTCAAATTTTGCCTGAACTTTTTCAATAGCTGGAGATATCTGCCTGTTCCTCAGACTACGTGAAGGTGAAGATACAGGAGTAGAAACGCCCTTTGGTGTTAGACACTTATGTGGACTGCTGGTAACGCTTCGTAAAGCCTCAGTTTGCAAACCAACACTAATTGTTTGAGTTGTTTGTGTTCCTGTACTCTTTAAACCATTGGTCTGACAAGCAATGTCTCTAAATTCAGAATCTACTGAGTTTGATCGAATTGCATTTCTAACAGAGTTAGCTACTTCTTTCATGTCATCACTCATGTTCCTTGACAACTCTATATTGTGCAGAGAAGACGCAAAGCTGACAGTAGTGCAAACAGGACGGTCCATAGGGTGTAGGTTACCCTCATTAAAGTCTTTTTGGTGCTTATTGAGATCGCATGACCATCTCCCAAATACCTCTGTAGCACAATTTTTAGCATCAGAAACATTTCCCCTGGGTTTGGTCGCAGAAAAGAGTAAATCTGGGTCCGGGTGCTTCTTCTCATCATTGTCATTGTTTGAAGATTTGTCAAGCCTACGAACCACTGGTGGGCTGTGAAAGACCCTAACCCCCGTTCTTTCTACAACACCGTGGTTTGGAGACAGCTGGTTCTGGCAGTGATCTGGGTTGGTCAAAGTATTTGTTGTCATAGTAACACTCGTGGTAAGGAACCATGAAGATGAGTGGAATGTTTCAGAAGAGGATTCAAATTCCATTTTCCCATTTCCAGTTCCAGTTCTATCCCCATATACCATTTTATCATCCTGGCCCACATTATTGTAATCCCAATTCTTGTTAAACTCTTCAATATACTTCAGATCATCAGGAGACAAGGGCGGTGTTAACTCATCCTTGTCGCCAGAAAGATCTAAGTTCTTGTCCGGAAGGAAAGGAGAGCTTTCCATTAATCGATGAAATTCAGACATAGAGGAAACAGACATGACCCTATAAAACAAAGAGCATGTCATTATTAAGTAACAGGTCTCCATTGCTGGAACAAATGAGCTATACAGAATAGCAAACATGCAAGACTTCAATAAATGCATGTAAGCTAAAAAGAAAGATCCATGGATAAATCCAAAAACTGGGAGCGTGTAAGTAGTAAATTGTCATGCAGACAGGTTTAGAAGATCATTCCTATATTTAGGAACATTTAAGAAATACTAACCTCTGCAAACCTCCTTTTTGTGCATCATCCTGCAATAACAAGCAAGACAGTTATAGCTTATTAATCCAAAAAGTGTTTTGCAATACAATCGATCAATCAATGTACATTGTAAATTATTTATTTTTCATTAGGACAGCACCATACATTCTTGTACATAAATTGTGGAGGTATAAAGCTTATTAACACACAATATGATGCCAACAGATAAATAATGCACAAATTACTAAAAAGAATTATACATATGAATGATACATCCAAATGTAATTCAATGAAAATACCATAATCTATGCTGCATGGCTACATGGATTACTATAAGAATTGATCGATTTGTACAGGGAAAAAGATACATTCTGTCATAACATCAAATATGACTACATTCCAAACTCTCCAATGCATTGTAGATTGATAGGGCCGATTAAGATTTAAATGAATGCCTGTTTACTTTCTACCAGTGATGTCTGCTGCTAGTGATTCATTATACTAGCATATACAACCTGTGTCAACATATGTTTTATCTGTCAGGAGGAAAAAATATGGAAAGCAGGAAATCACTTTACATAAACTTGATGCACCAGTTGTAATTCACTATTTTTTTATTTTTTATTATTTATAACAAGGAAAGGGACCCTGTCGGGTCGATACATTACAAAGTAGTACGGGTATCAAGACAAACAACTTATTCAAAAACAGTCAGAATACATTACATCACATAGTCTTGATGTAGGAAGGAAAAGAAAAGCAGGGTTCAAACATATGAGTGTGGACAAATTGGTGGAGATTACGCTCCCTGGTGTATTGTCACTTAGTATGTCTGAGCTATTGTTAGTTTTATTCGTGACCTCTGATGTCTTTAATTTTGTTTCAGCGACTTGTTCCTTCCTAGGTGTCTAGTTCTGCCTGTTGGTTCCCTTTGCTCCGTTAGGGTATTTGTGCTTGAGGTTGTCGTGTTGTGTAGTACCGGGGACATGGGCCCAGTTCCTTGGTTTTTCCTGTTTATATTAGAGAAAAGGTGGAAAATAGAGTGTAAAGCAAATCCCCCCAGTTTAGGATGGGATTGGTTAAAGGTAGAATATTAGAATAGAGAAAGATATGAAAAAGAGAAAAAGAAGAGGGGAGGGGGAGTTGTTGTGGGAAGATGGGTTGGGTGGTGGATAGGGGGGGGGTATGGGGGTACTGGGGCCCACGAACATGGGACATCAGTAATTCAGTCCTGTGTATCGGATGGGATTGGCGGTGGTGGGGTGCAACTCTGTGTGTCTGTTGAGGTTCCCTTCAGCGCCTGGCCCTCTGCCGAGTAGATGAAGATAATCCACAACTGCCAGGTGTTGGAGAATGTCTCTTGTCTATGCTGGGTTGTGAGGACGAGGTCCTCCATATATCTTATTTCCTCCACTCTCGCTATCCATGATGCTATGGTAGGTGGGCTTGTGGATTTCCACATTATCGGTATGCAGGCCTTGGCTGCATCTAGCAAGTGTCTGATTACCGATTTTTTGTATGTTTTTTCCGGAGTGTCTGATGCGTGGAGTAGGAAGAAAGCGGGGTCTACTGGTATGGGGCTGTCTGTAAATTTTTGTATAACTTCTCGAACCACTTTCCAAAAGTGATGTAGTAAAGGACAGGACCAGAATATGTGCAGCAGTGTTCCCTTTTCTGCTCGACACCGCCAGCAAAGGTCCGGCGTTGTCGGGAAGAATCTGTGGAGCAGGTCTGGAGTTCTGTACCATCTTGACAGTAGCTTATAGTTAGTCTCCTGGATTTTGGCGCATATCGAGGATTTGTGAGTGTATTTAATTATTCATTGTTTCTTAGTTGTGCTGAAGTTGCAATTCAGTTCCGTTTCCCATTTGGTCAGCCCTGGTGGGGTAAAGTCTGTTTGTGGTACGTTTAGCAGGCTGTAGGTTTGTGAGAGCGTGTGCGTTATGGTACCCGATGTGTTGCAGAGTTCTTCTAATGTTGTGAGGGGACGGGATGTTGTCGGGTGGGTTGTCAGTGAGTGTAAGAAGTGGCTCAGTTGGCTGGCTCTCAAAAAGTCCAGCCGAAATGGGCCTGTGGCGTCTGAAAGTTCTGTTAACGTGGGCCAACGACCATTGGTACTAAAGTGGGAGGCCTGGTGAGTGCCCTCGTCTCTCAGTCTTTTAAATTCCGCGTCCTGTATTCCTGGTGCAAATTCAGGGTTTCCCAAGATGGGGAAGAGGGGTGAATTGGGGGATGATATGGGGGTCGTCGAGAAGAGACGTGCGCAGACCTGTGTTGTGGTTCCTATTAGCGGGTGTCGCTTGATTTCCGCTGGCAGGGACGGGTAGCACCAGGGAGCCCTACCAAGCGGAGTCTCGCTTTGATGTTGCTCCAGTTGTGTCCAGAGCTTAGTCTCCTGGTGCCTGCACCAGTCTATAAGCCTGCCCAGGTGTACTGCCTGGTAGTATGTACGAATGTTCGGCAACGCGAGTCCCCCGTGTTGTTTAGGTAGAACCAAGAGTTTATAAGAGAGTCGTGGCCTTTTCTTAGCCCATACAAAGTCTGTAAACATGGTTTGTATTTGTTTGAAGTAGAGTGTGGGAATGTGAATAGGTATCGCCTGCATAAGATAGAGGAATTTTGGGAGTATCATCATTTTGAGGATGTTGCAGCGACCTATCCATGAATGTAGACCGGTGTGCCATTTTTTAAGTAATATTTTGATTGTTTTCAAAAGTGGTGGGAAGTTCAGCTCATATAACCGTGGGAGCGTGCGAGGGATGTAAGTACCTAAATATTTTAGGGCTGTCTGCGTCCATTTCAACTGGAAACCTGATTGTAAATGTGCAAGTTGTGCTGGTTGTATTCCTACTCCCATCGCCTCGGATTTAGTAAAATTAATTTTTAGGTTGGAGAGGGCTCCATATATCTTAAATTCTTGTAAGAGGTTGGGGAGGGAGATTGAGGGGGTGGTAAGTGTAAACATGAGGTCGTCGGCGTACGCCGATACCTTATGTTGTGCTTGTTGTACTTTCACTCCTGAGATGTTGGGGTTTTGTCTTACGTGGCATAGGAATGGTTCCAGAGTGAGGGCGAATAGAAGGGGGGACAACGGGCACCCCTGCCTTGTCCCGTTTGTAATCAGGAAAGGGTCTGAGAGCACTCCATTAGCCCTCACTCTGGCAGATGGTTTTTCATAGGTTGCGGCTATCCATTTTAGCATGTTGTCTCCCAGTCCCACATGCCGCAACGTGGCAAACATAAAGGCCCAACTAACCCGATCAAACGCTTTCTCAGCGTCCGTGCTCATAAAAACACTGGGCGTTTGGGTGCGGGTGACCGTATGTAGTAGATTCAAGACCTTAGTAGTATTGTCCCTTGCCTCTCTTGTGGGGACAAATCCCACCTGGTCTAAGTGTATTAGGTGGGGCAGGTGAGTCTGTATTCTGGTCGCTATTATTTTGGTGAATAGTTTGAGGTCCGAATTAAGTAGGGAGATAGGCCTATAGCTTCCACAGTTGGTCAGGTCTTTGCCTTCTTTCGGGATGACGGATATTTGTGCTTGTAATGTGGTGGCATGTAGTTTCCCTCCTTTAGTGAGGCAGTTAAGCACATTAACTAGGCGTCCTCCTAATACTGGTAGTAGTGTCTTGTAGTAGTGTGGCGTGAGTCCGTCCGGCCCTGGGGCTTTTCCGATTTTAGTGCTTTTCAGCGCAAGTTGGACCTCCGATAATGTGATAGGGGCTTCTAACAGATCTCGGGTGTCAGCGGAGAGGGTGGGCATACGGGAGGTAGTAATATAATCTGTTATGTGTTCTACCGATGGTGGCGTGTTGGATAGGTTGTAGAGCGATTCATAGTAGGATTTAAATTCCTGTGTTATATGTTGTGGTAAGGTTCTTTTCTGTCCCGATGGCGAGCGTATGGAGGGTATGTATGACGCTGTTCTCTGGTCCCGTAATGACTGTGCTAGTAGTCTGCCGCATTTGTTGCCTGACTCGTAAATCCTTTTCCGTGATATTTGTAGTGCCGTCTTTGTTTTAAAATTTAACAGGTCAGTGACTTGCGTGTGTAATGCGTCCAGTTCGTTCCCTATCTGGTCAGTCGGGGTTTGCTTGTGTCTGATTTCTAGGGCGTGAAGTCTGCTGAGGAGAGAAGTCAATTGGGCTGTCCTTTGTTTTTTTAGTCTTGCGCCGTGTTTTATAAGTATTCCGCGAATCACCGCTTTGTGTGCTTCCCATACTAGGCCTTCGTCACTTTCTGAGTCGCTATTGGTTTGAAAATAGTTGGTTATTTCCCTTGTCTCCTCTGCCAGTGTGTCTGGGTCTTTCAGAAGGCTTTCATTAAGCCTCCACGGTTTCCTTTGATTTTTTTGGAAGTCTGTCAGGGCATACCTCAGGATAGCTGGGGCGTGATCGGACCAAGTGATTGATCCTAGTGAGGTGTTTCTAACGGCGTGAAGTTGGTTGTGTGGTATCAACAGGTAATCAATTCGCGAATATGTGTTGTGGGGACGCGAGAAGTACGTATAGTCTCGTTCGCCAGGGTGAAAGAGGCGCCACGTGTCTATTAACTGTGATCTCTGAAGTGCTATATGGATGGTCTTGCGTGTGTTTCTCGGGGTTGATGAACTCCCTGTTGAGGTATCCTCCTCGGGTATTAGGGGGATATTCAGGTCTCCTCCCACTATTAGTTGTCCTTCAGTAAAGTTTTGTAGTTTGATCAAGTGTCTTGTTAGAAACTTATCTTGTTGGGTGTTTGGGGCGTAAAGGTTTGCGAGTGTTATTTTGATGCCCCCAATTTGGCCCTTGAGGAATAGAAATCTTCCCATCGGATCTGTCAGTATGTCTGTCAGGGACCATGGGATTTTGGCTGAAATTAATATTGAAACTCCTCGCGATTTGGATTCCTTGTAGGTCGAGTGATACACCGTCGGGAAGTATCTATTCCTGAGGATCGGGAGTGTGTTTTCTCGGAAGTGTGTCTCTTGCAAGAGAACAATGTCTGCCTTTAGGCGTCGCATATCATTAAGTAACATTCTCCTTTTCTCTGGGATGTTGAGTCCCTTTGCATTTAAAGTGACAATAGTAAAGTAATGTCATCCATGTTCGTGGGGGGGGGGGGTGTAGGGAGGGGGGTAGGGAAGTACAGTAAAGAGTTAGAGAGAGGTATAGAATAGAGATAAGAATGTAGCAGAGAAAGATAGGTATATTCAACCAGTACTAAAAGGGTATGAAATGCGCCCGCCAGAAGCCTAGTGCCTCTAGCGGTTGCCTACCAATTTAGCTGGTGCTCTAATGTGCGTGCAAAATTTTTGCAAAGACGCTCTCCAGGTGTCCTGGGTATCGTGCGTCGTCCTATGTGGGGGTGAGGTCAGCAGGGGTCCCTGCGAGTCTCCCGGTCCCTCCCCGACCACCCGGCCTCTGCTTGTATAAGAGTGTGTGGGCATACGTGCTCAATGGTGTATCGTATAGTGGTTTGTACGTTTCAGGCTATAATATATAATAACAACACAAGGACATGGAAATTCAATACTTACTCATTTTCTAGTTATCAAAAAGAAAAAACTTTAACCAGAAAGACGGTATCAACGAAACAACATTAACTTAAATGCATAGGTTACATCTGTCAACTAATTATTCCCCCACATAATCCAACCCCCCCCCAACCCGCGCCAGAGAAATTCCCCACAATAATTTATGGTCCTGAGCAGTTTGGTGCGGTTTCATTGTCCCCCCCCCCATTTATGACTCCCCTTTCCGTCTGGCACCGCACCTCCCCCACCCCCGAACACCCTCCAAGGCTGCATCTTGTCCCCTGATGGGGTCCAAACCCCCATTCCTCCCAAGCAACCACCCAGTATATGTTCTGCCTCCCCGTGGTCCCCCACGGGCCACATCTGTGGGCGTGGGTCTTGTTACCTAGAAAGTATCTTGACACCTGTCATCTGTTAGCTCCTTTCTGGGTAGGTGGTTATGACCCAGTTGACATGACGGGGGAGCCAGGTAAGTACATGTGTAGTTCTCCGCTTGTGGAGCAAAGGATGATGCCTGTAGGGGTGGTGCTCCAGTTTGGTGGTCAGGTAAATTGGGGTTCGGTAGTCCACCCGGGACAGTGCTGCAAGAGTATGTTCTCCTGCATGTGTCCCCGGGGGGGGGGCGCGGGGGACGCATTGTCCTTCTCTCCCTTTGTGACCCCAGTCCTCCAGACAACAAAAAGGCAAAAAGGGCAAGGACTCCGGGGGGAGTAACCCTTGTGTTCAGTTCTGTGGGGGGTCTGCGGTGTGGAGGGCCTTTCTCTTAGTGGGAGTCTCGATTTGTAGTATGCAAAGTGTTGGGGAAAAAGGGGGGTAGGTGTGTATCTCTGCACCATGGCGGACCATTCTCCCCCTTCAAACTCTGAGGCGTGGGGGTGGCCTGGGCATAGAACTGGACCCTCGGCGGGTCTTCCGCAGCAAGCGAGGGGGGGGAGGGGGCAGAAAACGGGGGGCAGCATCAAGGTAAGTTCAGTGGCCTATGCATTACAAACAATGGGTACAGGTATAGGCAGCTCTGCAGTAATAAGGACTCAGGTGTACCATCGACTGCGGCGGCGGCGGTGCTGGAGCGGGATCGGCCTCGGTTCCTCTGCGAGCGCGGTGGTTGGTTGTATCTGCCCGTTGCTGGACCCGAGCGACCTGGTGCCTTCGGTAGCCTCATTAGCCAATTGGGCACCTGGACTGGTTCTGTGCCTATGAAGGAGAAGAATCCCGGCAGGTCCGCGGGCGTTCTCAGGGTGAAGGAGGTCTGCTCCGTTCGGAAGATTACCGCCAGGGGGTATCCCCAGCGGTAGGTATATCCTCTACTTCTCGCCTTTTCCAATACTGGCTTTAACATGGCCCGGCGCTGCAGGGTTGCCCTGGATAAGTCCGGTAAGATCTGGATATTGGCCCCATCAAAGTCGACATCGCCTGCCTCCCAAGCCTTTCGTAGTATGTTTTCTTTAATTGTAAAGCGGTGGAGGCGGCACAGTACATCGCGTGGCCTGGCTGGGTCGGTGGATCTGGGACCCAGTGTGCGGTGCACCCTGTCGATTTCAAGCATCGGCGGGGGGGTCTCCAGCAGTCTGTGGAATATTGCGGTCACTGTCTCCGCCAGGTCTTCCGGGCCCGTGGCTTCAGGTATCCCCCGCAGCCGCAGGTTGTTGCGGCGGCTGCGGTCTTCCATTTCCTCTAGGTGTAATTGCATGTCTTGGGAGTTCATCGTGTGTGATACCTGCGCCTGCTCCAGGGCCTGCATGCGTGTCTCCAGTGCCGACACCCATGACTCTCCAGATGTCACACGGTCCGACACTGTAAGCAGCTCTGCTTTCACCTCCTGGATGTCCCTGCTGTGCGCCTCCTCTATCCTTAGGATCAGCGTTTCTATGTCGGCCCTTGTCGGTAAGGCCTCAATGTCGGCTCTGGTGGGGAGGGCCCGCAGCATGGCGCGGAGGTCGTCGTCTATTCGGCCTTGCGATGTGTCCGACATCTCTGTACGGAATGCTGCCGGTGTCTCTGCAAGGTAGTACGGGTCCTCCGGTGGTGTTGGCGGATTGCTTTGGGGCAGGCCCGGGTTCCGTTCCGTGTGCGGCCCCCGTGGAGCGGCTACTATGGCGCCTGTTGCTTGCCTCGGTGTACCTTCGAAAAAATTATGAATACTGGTCTGCGAGTTCTGGGATCTGGTCCCTCTTGAGGTCGAGCGTGTCCTGTATTGATTTGGGGTGCTCATGCCGTGCCCACATGAGTTAAATGGCAGGTAATGGCCATGGTGTATCGGGTTAGGCCGGGGACTCTGTCGGTGCCCGTCTCTACTCGGCCATTGCTAAGCCGCGCCTCCCGGATTGTGATTTTATCATCAGTCAGGGAGTAAAGTCAAGCTATCCATCCCTGGGGGTCACAACCCGGCCGGCCAGAGTGCTCCAGCTTCCAGGGGCGGTTCACCAGTCTCAGGGGGGCAGAATGGTGGGCAAGGTGGCCGCCGGGTGAAGCAAGATGGCCGCCGGGTGAAGCAAGATGGCCGCCGTTCACAGGGCCGGAGCCGCTCTTCCTCCTGTCGGCCGCTGTGGGGGGGGGGGGGGTAGATGATAGCCCCTGATGGAGGGTGGGCTCCGGTTGCTGTGTGGGTGAAAAGCCGAGCCACGGGGGGTCTGGTATGCCAGTACTAAGCGCTGGAGCCACGGCCGGGTATAGCAAGATGGCCGCCGATCACAGGGCCAGAGCCGTTTTTTTGTCTGCAGGCCCCCGTGCAGGTGCGTAGATGGGAGTCAGACCACCAGACTGCCGCCTGAAGGTAAAATTTCCAGTGTCTGGGGCCATCTGGAGGAAAGTCCGCGGCTCCGGGAGTTAGGCCGGAGCCGCGGACTTTCCTCCAGACGGCCCCAGACACTGGAAATTTTACCTTCAGGCGGCAGTCTGGTGGTCTGGTTCGCGTTGGGTGCCTTGTGGGGAGCAGGATGAACTCGCTGAAGGGTGGATGCTTGTGATTCCGCACAAGGATGGCAGGAGCTCTGTCACAGAACGTCCTGTTCAGACCCCGGTCAGGCCACGCCCCCCCTAATTCACTATTTATACCTCCCCCAAATCACTGTGTTTTAATTACTTAGTGGTGGCTAAATACCAAGTACAGATTTCACTGGTAAGGTGCTTCATCATTCCTAAATAGCAAATTTCACTATGTGGCTGTCATTGACTATGTGTTGTTGTGTAGGTGACAGGTTCTTTAAATAAACATGCTATTCAAGCAAAAAATAAGCACCAATTTATAAATATGATTTTAAGATTGTAAAAGGCATGTCGGCATGAGATTTGGGGAGATTACCATGTTACAGCTTAAAGTGATTCTAAAGGAAAGGCACAATCAAGGTCCATAAGGTCCATTTTTCTTTTTAATAACAAACATGTTATACTTACCTGCTCTGTGCAATGGTTTTGCACAGAGCAGCCCTGATCCTCTTTTTTTTAGGTCCTCCTCCAGTGGTACTGGCTCCTCTCCCCCACGAGTGTCCCCATAGCAAGCTTTTTGCTGTTGGGGTACTTGAGCAGGCTCACTCCTGAGCCATGCTCTGTGTGTCCATTCACACACACACAGAGTGCAGCTCCCACTCTGAGGCGAGAGAGAAAGCCAGGAGAGCTGCTGCTCTCAAGCACATTACTAGGACAAGATGGGGCTCAGGTAAGTATATAGGGGAGCTGGGGGCTGCACCCAGAAAGTTATTTTACCTAAAATGCATTAAGATAAAAAACATTGAACCCTTAGAACCACTTTAATGAGTTATAAAACAAAGTGAATTCATTTTAAGTCAGCCATGCCCATCATGTTTTATAAAAACCCCTATAAGAAAAGTGGGCAACTCAATCTGTACTTACAGTAGTGATATCATAGTTTGGTAAGTTCTAGCCCTTCCCCACTCTGACAAAAAATATAAAAAATTGCCTACAGATACAATTTAACCTTTAACTTTATGGTATTTTCAAACATATATAAAATAATTGGAAACAGATTTCATAAAATTATTAGGAAGAAGGAAAAACATTAAACATTTTTAAAATGAAATCTCAAAATAAAGAGTTCATTCACAAAGACTTGATAGTTCTGTGCTCTGATGAATAAACGGCACATAGGATTCAGGTATTACCATAAGATACATTCTGTTACTCCATTAGGTAACTGCTTATATTAGTTAAAATCCTTTTGCTGTAATGTAAGACTCAGAGCCATACATACAGTATTGTGCTCAAACATGGGGCAGCAACAGAAAAGGCGCATTACCTCAGTGGAGAACTTATCACGCTCCAGTTTGTGGGGCTGAGTTAAATCAGTCTCATCAGCAGAATCCAGTGAGAGGGCATCAAAAAAGAGATTCTCAGAGCCACTGCAGCGATCGGACCCCTTGAGCTTAGGTAGTAACTGTTCTTCATACTGCATATCATCGGAGTCAGAAAATGACCTAGCTTCATGCGAGTGCAGCATAGCGTTGGCTGAATATTCAGCCATGCCACCACCATCATGTTGGTCATCAAGGAAGCTATCTGTTCTCCGAGGACTTGATTCCCTTTGAAGCTGAAAAGGTAAAATACAAATGGCAAATAAGTTTAGAAATATTGAGTTTTACTTTCACTATTATTGCATTTAGACCCCTTTCACACTGAGGCGCTTTTCAGGCGTTTTAGCGCAAAAATAGCACCTGTAAAGCACCTGAAAAGTGCCTCTCAAGCCACCCCAGTATGAAAGCCTGACTGCTTTCACACTGGGGAGGTGCGCTTGCAGGACGGGAAAAAAAGTAAAACTAGCGGTGCTTTACCGCTAATGTACCCGCCGCCCCAGTGTGAAAGGGGTCTTAAATGCTCACATTTTCCAATACACATATAATATTTGGGGTAGGTTCTCTCAGGTCTCTCAACAGACTTAGGTGACTGGTTAAATCTCTTAGGGACCCAGGGTCCTCTGCAGTACAGAAGTAGATGGGTGCATATGGGATCCCTGCATCCATTCTTCCAATTCTGTACAGAAAGAGGTATGGCTGTCTTATAAAGGGAATGTTCCTGCTGAACCGGCCAAGATTCTGTCTATGGCTGGCTTGCACATAAGCACTGCTTTGGATAGAATAAAAAACAAGAATGCTTCTGTTACCTCCAATGGATTCCAACCTCATTAACATCACTGACCACCATACCTGCTCTACTTTCCTCAGGAATTCCTTTCTTTGCTTTTCCCATTCATGTTTTTCCTTTTCAAATCGATCCAACAGCTCTCCCTTCTCCCGACTCCAGTTCTTTTCACTCCGCTGTACCTGCCTGCGGAGGTCCACCACCAACCTGTGGCTCTCAGCAAGCAACTTTTTGTGCTCCTCTTTCTCATGACTGATGGTTGTCTTGACTTCGCTGGGGCTTAAGTCTCCAGAAACTTTAGGCCTCCTTACTTCATACTGCAAAAGGAAAACAGACATAAATACAAAAAACTGTAGTCCACATGTTATCATGTCTAAATTATATATTCTGAACACGTATAATACATATATATACTCCAAATATTATGTAATACATATCACTAGTCCGTGTTTCAATTTTAGGGCTACAAGAGCCTAAAGTTGTTTTGTGCACCTATCCAGAGACTCAAGGTTATTGTGACCAGGATGGACCATGTAGGAGAGCCCCCAGTCCCACCCTCTCCACCCATTGTCTTTTGCTCCCAGGCAATCCTTTCCTGTTGCTCCTCCCACACGCTATTCTCTCCTTCTACTCTTCCCCACTTATTCTCCTTTTTCTTTCCTCTTCATTTGGATGCCCTTGCGAACATTCTCAAATTTCTCTTCTTCACCCCACCTCCCTTTATTTCCCTCTCTCTAAACCACATATAAAAGCCACACGGGCCGAATGTCGGCCGACATCGGCCTGTTCAATAAAAACCGTCCGACATTCGGCTCGTGTGTATGGCAGCTGGTCCTACAGAAGCCAACCATTCGCCCCGCCTTCTGTTGAAGGCTCCTGACCGAAAAAATTCAGCCGACTGGCTCTCGATCAGCGCTTTTAGCCAATGGCTGAGAGTGCTAACCGGAGTGTTCTGGTCGGGGGGGGTCCTTCAGACTTTAGGGGGGCCAGGTTGTGGCCAGTAAGGGTAGAAAATATCCTGGGCCCAGTATCTGTGAGAATAAACATGGCCTCAGGGTTTGTGGTCAGTAGGAGGAGGAGTAGTTCCTCGTCATTGATATTAGTAGGAGTGATAGTACCCCATCATCGGTATCAGTGGAAGAAATAGTGCACCATTGTTGGTGTCAGTGGGAGGAATATTGCCTCATATCATAGGCAGGAATAGTGCCTCAAAACCAGATAAAGGCTAAACAAAGGCCGAAGTTTGGAGACCCCTGCTCTAGTGCCTAGTATAAAGTGTAGCCTATCTGTCCCCAACGACCTACACCAACCTCTTATTTATTCTTTAAACACATGCACATTTTGCACAATCTACATACAAAAATAAAACATATTTTTTATGGTTAAAAAAAAAATTAGGGTGAAAAATGTTTCCTCTCAAAGGAAATTCCTATTATAAGCCCTGGTTCACATTGTAGCGATTTGGCATGCGATTTGACATGTCAAATCGCATGCCAAATTGGCGGCTATTGCCGGCAATGGCACCGTCCGAATCGGTGCGACGCCGCACCGATTCCCAAAATAAGTTTTTGTACTACTTTTGGCGACTTCGGGGTGCGATTTCAATAGACATCTGGGCAGAAATCCGCACAGATGTCTCTGAAATCACCCCCCCCCTGTCAGTGTGAACCTAGGCTAAAGTTCATTTGTGCCACAGGATCCTGGGACTTTCCAACATTTTGAATAGGCCTACTGTGGTTAATTAGGGATACTACTATAACAAGCTACTGTAACAAGCAATGTTTCATTATGCCTTTTGAACATGGAACACATTAAAGGGAAAGAGCGATGACTGTAAACCACAGGAAAACGAATAAGGCAGTAGGTGGAAATTTACAGGTATAAGGTCACAAGGAAAAACTACAGTCACAAGCACATAAGCAAGAAGATTAAAAAGCAATATCCCAAAATACAGTGTACTGAGAGAGACAAAAAAAAATCCACATAACCACAGAAATAGGATCAAAAGAACGGCAACAACTTCCAAAAGAAAATATAAAAACTACACATTTATATTAAAGAGAGGTTTTTGTGGCGTGAGCAAAAACACAATAAAACAATGGTCAATAGCTGTGCACAGAGCAGTTGAATTGTATAAATCAGATATCATTGCTTCCCTATGTTGGTGGAAAGAACTGCTGTGATGGTTTTCTGCAAAACATTCTGGAATAGGATGATTGCTATATTTATTATCACAAATACAGTATATTGTATTGGGTATCTGAATACAAATTTTGGAAGAATACTGGAGAATAACTATTGCAATATTCTCTATAATCTGGAACTCCAAATGTTAGTGTTCTCTAAATATATGAATGATTTTATTTATGAGCACAGTGACTTAAATGTCACTCTAATGATCATGACACATCTTCTTTTAATTTAAAAAGAAAAATGACTTCACAGTGAACACTGCATATGGTAAAATGGCAGGAAACATGAGATCACACTAAGCAGACACTGTCTGTCTCCGTGAACGCCCTAGAAACGGATTTATAATCCAAACATCACATTAGAGGTCAGCATTGGCATGAAACGATATTGTTCCAGATAGTGAAGTGATACTGCTAATCTTTTTTCCACATATACACACAATTAGAGCTGTCAACAAAGTGAAGTGCCCACTAGGAACCATTATAATGGAACCGAATGGATGACTATTAAGCCACTTGGTGTGTGCATATATATGTAGCGGGGGTTTTAAATCTAGGGGGAATGTTTGAGTGGTAGTTGTACTCAAACACACTATTTGATAGGGTTCTGTTAAACCCTTTTATACTACAGGTGGGATGCTGGTGCGTGGTTCCCTGTGGCCTGTTGATGGCGCTGTCATCGAAGGCTAGGGTTGAACAACTGGTATAGTGCTGCAACCGTTGGAGTTGCAATTGGTGTGGACCTTGGAGTTATTGGGGAATAGAGACTTGTCTTTATTGTAGTGAAGACGGGAACCATTCTCGGGAAAGCCTGACCATAGAGACCCAGGAACATTACACCGCTCAACCTCTTCACACAGGAGGGTACGGGCTTGTGGCATGGTGTGCCCCTTTTCCTACAAATGAGCCAAAGGTAAGGAATAGGGGTCTGTGTGCTACATATATATATATATAGATATATATCTTTTTGTGGGACGATTCTGGAAAGCCCAGTACACACGATCGGATTTCCTATGGATTCAAATCCGATGGATTTTTCCATCGGAATTCCGATGAAGCTGACTTCCATCAGTCTTGCCTACACACCATCAGTCAAAAATCCGACCGTCCCAAACGCTGTGACGTAAAACACTCAGATGAGCCGAGAAAAATTAAGTTCAATGCTTCTGAGCATGCGTCGACTTGATTCTGAGCATGCGTGGGTTTTTTCTCTGATGGAGTTCCACACAGACGATCGGAATTTGCTATCGGTTTTATTTCCATCGGATAAATTTAAAACATGTTCTATTTTTTCTCACTGATGGAAAAAAGACCGATGGGGCCCATACACGATCGGTTTGTCCGATGAAAAAAGTCCATCGGACCGTTTTCATCGGTAAAACCGATCGTGTGTACAGGGCAGTAGACTACTGACTCCAGATGACTCGAAAGAAAAAAGTCAAGTGGTGCTTACATGTGGAGACCTAGGAGGCCATTCAACTGGACCTCAGTATCTGATCCACCAGTTTGGAAACCTTTTATTTAAAAAAAATGATCATAAGCAGTACTGGAAAGCCACTTAATGGAGTTAAGTTGTAAATGGCCTGTCATAAAAAGTCTGGTAAATAGTTGGAAGAAAACACATCACTAAGGGATGACCTATAATGACATTCAGATGAACTGGCCAGAGTTAAGTTTCATTCAATTTTTAGTCCCATGGTAGAGGGATGGAGTTATATAAGGAGGTTACTTGTACATGAAACTCATCACTAATATACAGTCATTTAATGTGATTCTCAGGATGCTGGTTAGGGGTAGTCACCAGTATGGCATGCACTAGGAACAACCATAGATGGATGTATTTTTCCATCGGAAATCCAATGAAGCTGACTTCTATCAGTCTTGCCTACACACCATCAGTCAAAAATCTGACCGTCCCAAACGCCGTGACGTAAAACACTCCGACAAGCCGAGAAAAATTAAGTTCAATGCTTCTGAGCATGCGTGGACTTGATTCTGAGCATGCGTGGGATTTTGTCCGATGGAGTTCCACACAGACGATCGGAATTTGCTATTGTTTTTTTTCCCATCGGATAAATTTAAAACATGTTCTATTTTTTCTCACGGATGGAAAAAAGACCGATGGGGCCCATACACGATCGGTTTGTCCGATGAGAAAAGTCCAGAGGACTGTTTTCATCGGTAAAACCGTTCGTGTGTACACGGCATAAGAGTTATTGGAGTTTGATTGCACTCCAGAGTTTTGATTAATTTCATTACACGTCTGAGTTGACAAAAAACTTTCATGAAATTTGCAGAACAAATGCTTCCTGTAATAACAGACCGGTCACTGCTGCTCTCTCTCCTTGTGCAGGGTGACTGGCCTTGTGTCCACCCCTCTGTAGTTTTCTGCAGGGGGGAGGACCTGATGGGCCCCTCCCACAGCTCTGCTCTATGAACAGCCTATGTACAGCCCAGTGATGATATCAGCACTGTTTACACAAGGTAATATCTGGATTTGCAAAGGCATTTGGCACACACACAGAGTTGAATTGATATCCTTTATGGCTATTGAGGAAGATATGTAAATTAATATTTTTCTGCCTGGCGTTCAGCCTTAAAACAAAATACCCCAGGATAATTAGTGCTCATCACCTCATAATTCATGTAATTACAGACTAGAGACTGCATGTTACCACATACAAGCTTTTTGAAAGGATTTATTTGGTAGCACAGTGCACTTTGGTTTGAAGCAGAGAAATGAGGTTAATCTCTATTGTAATCTCTATTTAATCTTGCTCTGTCTCGCTAATCTTTTCCCTTTGGGTACATTTGTACAGGCAGCCACAGCCTAGTTCTTTATGAGTTCAGATTTACATTGCAGACTGTGGCAGAGCGAGGCTCTGTCCCTATGAAATTGGATATTAAAGGGACACAGAGTTTGTGTATCTGCGGATTGCAAGACTACAGAGGGTAGATTTGAAATGGAGAAAACTGCTCTGGCAGTCTTCTCTAGATTTTGCTAGTTCCGGATGGGACTCTGTAGTTTGGAGATCCCTAATGCCCTGTACACACGATCGGATTTCCGATGGAATAAAACCCCATGGATTTTTCCATCGGAAATCCGATGAAGCTGACTTTCATCAGTCTTGCCTACACCATCAGTCAAAATTCTGACCGTCCAAAACGCTGTGTCGTAAAACACTCCGACAAGCCGAGAAAAATTAAGTTTAATGCTTCTGAGCATGCGTCGACTTGATTCTGAGCATGCGTGGGTTTTTTCTCCGATGGAGTTCCACACAGACGATCGTAATTTGCTATCGTTTTTTTTTCCATCGGTAAAATTTAAAACAGGTTCTATTTTTTTATACCGATGGAAAAAAGACCGATGGGTCCCACACACGATCAGTTTGTCCGATGAAAAAAGTCCATCTGTCTTTTTTCATCAGAAAAAACGATCGTGTGTACGCGGCATAAGTCTTGGGTGGGACGGGATCTCCAACCCTGTGTCTGGGTCTTGAGGATAGCCAGCAGGGTGTGTGCCCAGGTGCACACAGCCCACATAATGAGGGGCTGGTGAGAACAGAAGGTGGAGTTGGAGCAGTGGCTGCTAATGAGTGTCTCTGTGTGAAGATAGACGCTGTGTGCGTTGAAGAGCTTCAAGCTGTGTGTGCCCAAGGAGCCAGAAGCTGTGTGCATTGAGGTGCTTGAAGCTGTGTGCGTTTGAGAAGCCCAAAGCTGTGTGCATCCAAGACTAGGGACCTTGGCGTGGCTCTGTGGCTCACGCATGCGTTTGCAAATGCGTGCGGACAAACCCCTGTTTTTAACGCATACTGTTAGACATTTGGTTGTCAGTGAGCTGGTCGGTAAGTAGGCTTGGTTTTTCCCTGGGCATTCCCCAGGCCTTGTTGTTACCTGTTTTAGCCTTCCAATGCTACTTGCCGTAATAGCCAGCTATATATGGGGGCGGTGGACATGTTTTTGTTTTCACCTATGGTGCTTGTATTGATCCAGCAACACACCAGCACCTTTGCAGCCACTGTGCTACATGCTGGGTGTTTGGTGTGCTCCTGTACCTTTAAGAAGGGGTGGCTCCCCTTCAGTCCACCTGCCCTCATCTAACCATCAGAATGCATGTGCCTCCATTGTGGGGACACTCATAGTTAGTGTAGGACCACAGACTCCAGGGGGCCTTGGCGTGGCTCTGTGGCTCACGCATGCGTTTGCAAATGCGTGCGGACAAACCCCTGTTTTTAACGCATACTGTTAGACAGGTTATTTGGTTGTCAGCGAGCTGGTCGGTAAGTAGGCTTGGTTTTTCCCTGGGCATTCCCCAGGCCATGTTGTTACATGTGGACCTGGAAGAGCTGGTGGTTTGAGGGACCAGTACCTATAGCAGCAGTGCTGTTGAAGAGTAGCCAGATGGGCTTGCATTTTCAGTTATGTCTAAATGACGTCTAAACCCCTGCGTGGGATTCCTGAGTGGATTATTTTTTTTTTCATTTAATAAACGTGGGCTACCAGGCCCTTAACTATAAACGCCTGTCTGATGTGGACTCACTACACGAAAACGCATCTACCACTGAGCTGAACAATCCCCCATGTCACAAGACGCAGAAGGTTTTCAAGTTGGTTTCCCTTCCTCATAACTACTTTTGCAAACAAACAAACCCATGGCTACACTTCAATGGTTTCTTTCCCTAATTTAATTCCAAAAATGATAATATAGATAGATGGCATAGTGTATAAATCTGCAACTAAAGCTGACCATACACCAATACAATGTATGTCTGATTTCTGCTAAATCGGGAAACATTTGTTCTGTGGGTGGCCCTCTCAGCACCACCCAGATCAAGAAAGGAGAGGAGCTGAAAACTGTTGGTCCAACAGCACCTGCATACAATCAGATGCAGACACTCTTCAGGTATTCTGACAGCCATGGGTGAATAGCCGGCACTGCAGATTCTTCCATTCATACTGTTTGCATGGATGGGAATCAATCAATCTTAATGTGTATGGTCAGCTTTAGTTTGTGGAAGAAATGTATAGTTTGGGATACAAGTAGAGAAGAATTGGAACTCCTTCATAAAAACACTGAGCATGCAATACATTTGGTACAAAAAACAATCATTCAGGGTTTGCTAAAATGCAAATGAGCATTTTTTTTCCTTAGGTTACCTGCTCCAGACGACATCTTAGCTCTGTCCCTTCCATCTCCCAAGTAGCTTTGTCTTCTGCAAACCGCTGCTGACTTTCATGTCTGTCCATGGCTTCATCCCGCAACTCAGATCGGAAATCATCCACTAAGCCCTTTAATGCAGCAAGGAGGCGATGATTTTCACTTGCCTATAAAATAAAATACATACTGATACTAAATACTTAATAGTTTTTTTTAGAAACATAAAATTCCTTTAAAGTGTATATTAAATAATCAGGAGCATTGCATATTAAATAAAATAGTTAAACTGAACACATTTTCACGTCCAAAAACACAATGAAATTCGATGGCAGTGCAAGATACATAGCCAGGTAAACATGCGCATCAGATTGTATGAAAGTAGTGTGTACAGCAAGATACTGAGAAGTTTTCAGCAAGCTATTGCAAAGCAGTGCTAAATCTTACTGTAGCCTGGTAGCAGTTTGTTTAAAGGGACAATAATCCCATGTTTAAGCTCTCCAAACTGGAACTGAATGGTACTTTAACGACCTGCATATAGCCCTTTATTACAATTTTTTTTCAGTGTTATGATGGTGTGACTTACAGTTACTCGTCATGCAAGAGAGTACTCAAATAAGTTTTATATAACGTTTCCCTTATTCTCTGTTATAAAACATAGCAAATAAAAATGCCAGAACTGTGAGTGGCTAGGGTATCATGTGATCGCTACCAACCATAGCAATCACATGTAAGCAAAACAGTCATGAATGACTTCCATTCATGACTTAATGAACCAGTCACTCTGATTCAGAATACGTATGCAATTAGTCTGGTGAAACAAATAACTATTTCTTCACAGAAACATTAAGGACGAAATCGGCTACAAAGTTTATTAAAATCCCTACAATGTACATTGCTCACCAAAAGGGGTTTGTTGTTTTCTCAATAAAAGTGGAGTTACTCTTTAATGTTCAGATGCATAGGATAGGGGAGATGAGGAGTTAATATACAGATCACTGGGGAAAGGATAGACCTGAGATGTACAGGGAACGAGAGGGAGGTGAAGGGGGTTAAAAAAATGATCCCACAATCAAACCTCCTCCTATCCCAAATCTACTGCTGCTTGTGCCTTGTAACTAATGAATGATCCTTTATTCATTAGTTCCTCCTTCATCTGTTGTAAGAGAAAGGGGCGGCTCTCTAGTGTAAAAACTGTTTACATTTGTGATCGCTGCGATTGATCATCACAGTAATACAGGATACAGAGCCACTCAGATCGGTTCTGTACACTGTATCACTGTACACTGTATCTGTGAAACGAGCAATTCAATGAATGGAAAAAATAAAAACTTATGCCAGCATAAAAAGATATTTCCTGACAGCTTCAATTTAGCCTACCACTGGGTATGCCCCGACCATACCCCCACATGCAGGACATAACTAGTTTGACTCCCTCTCCCAGGCCAGCATTCCTTTCTTTTCCTCCTAAAATCGTAGGACCTTTTTTTTGTTCCCACATCAACCCTCCCTGGTTAGCTAGTTAATTCCCAGTGGTAAGCTGACATGGGGCTGTCAGGAAAATGGAAAATTGAATATAATTGAATATACATTGAATTGAATACTTACCGCAATTTTCCTTTCCTGACAAGTGCCAAGTCAGCTAAAACTCTCACTCAGGTGCAGAAATCTAGCTATGTAAAGGCATAATTTAAATTTAATTGTGTAATTTAAATTTACATAGTGAAGGAAGTTCCCCGCTCAAGCCAATGACGTAGGCGGGTCCGACATACCGAGGGGGCGGACCTGATGGGGAACTGCTCTCACTTTGGTAATACATGTATAGACCCGCCCCTTCTCATGTTCCGCATCTGGTCCGCTGAGCGGACCTGATGGGGAACTTTAGAAGGGGCGGGTCTATACATTTAAAACACTGAGAGGGAGTTCCCCATCAGGTCCACTCAGGCACAACCAATGAAGGACAGCGCTGGACATCGTGATCGCCGTGGGACACTGGATTTCACCGCTGGAATGTTTTTTTTATTTTTTATTTTTTTTTAAATAAAGGACTTTTTCAAGGTGTTTGTGTGTTTTTTTAAAACATTTTTTTACGCTTTCTTCGTGAAATGGTAGGGGTACAATATACCCCTTACCAATTCACATGGGGGGGGCCGGGATCTGGGGGTCCCCTTTGTTAAAGGGGTCTTCCAGATTCCGATAAGCCCCCCGCCCGCAGACCCCCACAACCACCGGGCAGGGTTGAGGGCATGTGGCCTAGTACGGTTCAGGAGGGAGGGGGGCCGCTCTCTCGTCCCCCCCTTTTCCCCTGCGGCCGGCCAGGTTGCGTGCTCGGATAAGGGGTCTGGTATGGATTTTTAGGGGGACTCCACGCCATTTTTTTTAAATTTGGGGTGGAGTTCCCCTTAAAATCCATGCCAGATCTGAAGGGCCTGGAATGGATATTTGGGGGAACCCCACGTCAATTTTTTTTTAAATTTGCGGCGGGGTTCCCCTTAATATCCATTCCAGACCTGAAGGGCCTGGTAATTGAATTCTGGGGAACCCCCACGCTTTTTTTTTTTTTTTATCAATGACTTTTGAATGTATTGCCGGGAGCCGACAATTCATTAATAGCTGTGAGTCAGTTTTAAATTACTTTTTTTCTTTCAAAAATGAAATTTTTTGCAGGGACAGTTCTAAGCACGGGAAACATGCGCCACTTCACATGCATATCATACACACCCCCCAGGTACGAAATTTAAAGGAATATTTCACTTTTATTTTTTCATTTTAAGCATTATTAAAATCACTGCTCCCGAAAAAACTGCCGTTTTTTAAACTGTTTTTTTGCATTGATACATGTCCCCTGGGGCAGGACCCGGGTCCCCAAACACTTTTTAGGACAATAACTTGCATATTAGCCTTTATAATTAACACTTTAGATTTCGAACGTTCGAGTCCATTGTATTTAATAGGGTTCTAAAGTTCACACAAACATTTTGTCTGTTCGCAGGTTCTGGTGCGAACCGAACAGGGGGGTGTTCGGCTCATCCCTGGTCCTGAATATGCCCTAACATGCCTTACTGTCACTTTCAGGAAATATATAAAGAGAAATAGATCTCCTGCACCAAAATATTATATTGACATAATTTATAACCACTCTGCTGCTAATCTCTTTAAATGACAACGTATAATTACATTTATTGTGGGGATTTATTATAACCAGATTCCGTGTGAACTATAGTATGATACATGAATACTCGATGAAAGGTTTTCTTAAAAAAGAAAAAAACATCACATTTTATTAGGACTTTTTAAAACCATGCCGTTAGCTATGAAGATAAAGCTGTTGCATAAAATGGGCTGTACTATTTAGTCATTGTTTGTTGGAAAATGTTCCAGTACATTTACAGATATTTCCATTACCATAGCAAGCTGTAACCTGCAGGAAAGCCAAAACATATGTGATACATCTTATTTGGCTTACCCAATGTATTTTAGTGCAAGCTCTCAAGAATACTGCACTTCTGCTGAGGCATACACTGGTTATCTATGGCATTAAAATGTTTATTTTATGAATAAACATTTTTTTCAGTCATAATACTGGGCTAAAAGAACAATGCTGGGCTTTCTAACAACAAAACCAGACCATGTGCAGACCATGCTAGGCTTTCTGGTAACGCAAACACTGTGGTTGTGGGTGGTCAGTAGAAGTTGGGTTTACCTTAAAAACATTACAGGACATGTTTATGGTTGGTGCTCTGCTATCAACCCCTTTCTATAGGCAGGGTTGAAATGCGACAGGGTTGAATAATAGTAATTTAGATCTACTATGCGCATTCAGTCACACCTGTGTGCTCCATCGTGCACCACAGAAGCACCAGAAAAAAAAAGCAATAGGCACAATTTTGCAGCAATGCCACCAGGGAAACTTAAAGGGGACATCTGCTTTAAAATAGAAAATAAAAACAGAAGACGACTTTGATGTAAAGCGGAGCTCCACCCGCGATTTATTTTTTTAAAAGTCAGCAGCTACTAACACTGTAGCTGCTGACTTTTAATAAGGACACTTACCTGTCCTAGGCACCCGCAAAAAACGGCCCCTGACGGCGATCGCTCGGTCCTGGCGCCTCCACCCTGACTAAGAGAAACACGTTTCCTACTGCGCATGCGCGAGTCTCGCGGCGCTTTGTGAATGGGCGGCTGCCTCCTGAGATACACACAGTTCCCAGAAGGCAGCGTGCCCCATTCACCAGAAGACAACGCAACAGAGGACGAGGAAGAAGACCACCGCGGTGAAGGAAGAGGCAGAAGAGCTAGTTCCGCATAGCAACCGCCCTTTCTGGTGAGTATCATTTTATTTATTTTTTTAGATTTTTTTTTAGATTTTTGGGAAAAAATAAAAAATCAGGGTTTAACTACTGCACTTATAATATGAGATCAAAATTAGCACTGACTTTCACTTTAACCACTTAAACCCCAGACCATTTGGCTGGCCAAAGACCAGAGCACTTTTTGCGATTCGGCACTGCGTCGCTTTAACTGACAATTGCACGGTCGTGCCACGTGGCTCCCAAACAAAATTGACCTCATTTTTTCCCCACAAATAGAGCTTTCTTTTGGTGATATTTGATCACCTCTGTGGTGTTTATTTTTTGCGCTATAAACAAAAAAAGAGCGTCAATTTTGAAAAAAAAAGCTATATTTTTTTTACATTTTGCTATAATAAATATCCCCAAAAAATATATAAAAAAACATTTTTTTTCCTCAGTTTAGGCCGATATGTATTCTTCTACATATTTTGGTAAAAAAAATCGCAATAAGCGTTTATTGATTGGTTTGCGCAAAAGTTATAGCGTCTACAAAATAGGGGATAGTTTTATGGCATTTTTATTAATAATTTTTTTTTTACTAGTAATGGCGGCGATCAGCGATTTTTATCGTGATTGTGACATTATGGCAGACACATCGGACACTTTTGGCGCTATTTTGGAACCATTCACATTTACACAGCGATCCGTGCTATAAATATGCACTTATTACTGTGTAAATGTGACTGGCAGTGAAGGGGTTAACCAGGAGGGGGCGCTGAAGGGGTTAAGTGTGTCCTAGGGATGTGTTCTAACTGTAGGGGGGATGGGCTATGTGTGACACGACACTGATCACTGCTCCCGATTACAGGGAGCTGTGATCACTGTCCTCTCACTAGGAAGAATGGGGAAATGCTTGTTACATTAGCATTTCCCCATTCTTCCTCTCCGTGAGACGATCGCGGGTATCCCCGCGGACATCGAGTCCACGGGATCCGCAGCCGGACTCACGGAGCTCGTGCCGCGTGCCCACAATGCCGCGTCTTAAAGGCGACGTACAGGTACGTTAATCTGCCTGTACGTGCCATTCTGCTGACGTATATCGGCGTGAGCCGGTCGTCAAGCAGTTAAGAAGGTACTGCCTGTAAAGCCTCGTACACACGATCCGATTGTTGGCAGGGGACTGTGTGATGACAGACTGTCCAACCGTTAGTATGCTCCTTCAGACAATTGTTGTCCAACGTTCAGCCAACAAATGTTGGATGGCAGGCTAATACATTTTCGGCGGACAACGGTCTGTTGTCAGATTTTCGTATCGTCTGTACACAAGTCCATCACACAAAATTTGAAAGTACAAACACGCATGCTCGGAATCAATGCTCACCAAACACGACATTAGCATAATGGGCACAAAGGGTGGTGCTCAAGAGCTGAAATTCCACGTAGTACGTCACTACGTTTGTGTTTGTTGGTCGACAATTGTGTGCCGTTAGTATGCAAGACAAGTTCCGACACACGCCCTTTTGACAAAAGTCTGATGCTCTGTTGGCCAAAAATCCAATCGTGTGTACAAGGCTTTAGAAAAGGAGACAATTCTGTCAGTTGAACTATTCAGGTCTATTTCTAGAATAGCAGCAGTAGAAAGAGCCTCCAGAGGGCTTCTTCTCTGGTATAATACTTGATACTGGCTGCAGGTGGATAATATAAAATATTTATATGCAACATTTCATTTTTACCTGATTAAAATTATACATTTGTTTTACTTTTTAGCACTAAATGCAATAGGCACATACAGTACACAGCTATACAATTCCATATAAACCACATGCGGCTCACAGCAGGGGTCCGATGCGTGCTGGTTCACCGTTTCAGGTCCCATTTCAGCCCAAAATTTTGGGCTGAATTCGGACCTGAAACTGACCAAATGACGCACAGCGTTTTTGTGCAAAACGCTCCGGACCCGCTGCGGAGATATGTGAACCGGCTCCATAGAGAGCCTGTCAAAATGGTGGATTGGAAACCGCATCCAATTCGCAATGGTGTTAACCCAGCCTTATTGTTAAAAAGGAGCATAAAATGTGTAAATACTGTGACAGCTCCTGTAAGCGGAAACTGTTACATGTACGGCAGAGGTAACTTTTCCCAACAACTTTATTGATGCAAGTGCCAGGGGGGTTATATTTATTTTTGAACTTAAAGTGGAAGTAAACCCTCCTATCATTTTCAGGCAAGGAAGCTGCCATCTTGGCCTCTGTTTAATCTTCAACTGCCACGATGCTGCACATGTAATCAGTTATGACACCAGCCATTGGATGGTTTGACAGTTTGGTTGAGAGCACAACCAATGTGACAGTTGGCATTCCCGGCATGCCGGGAATGTAACTGCTTTTTGAAACTGTTAAATCGATGGGTTTACTTCTGCTTTAAGCTGTAAACTGTCTGGAAGCACATGGCGTATGCTGAATAATCCCTTCCAACTGATCAATCCCATCTCCATCATTCCTGCTTGGTGATAGCTCTGAAGACAGGCAAAATCCTGTTGTCACCTATAAGTTCTGCCCTGCTGTGACCATCCTTATTTTTCTGCATTTTTATTATAACTTCAGTCTTATGTAGGGACACCAAATTCAGATGTAATTTACCTTATAATGTCTATTCTTGGGCAGCTACTACAGGCTCATCCAGTAATATAGTTTGCATAAAGAAGTACACCTGGCAGGGAGGCACTGCTTTCAATAAACCGGAAGGGAACTACTGTGGCCTTTACACAGACATCAGCGTTTCTATCTGCTGAGTCAATCCTGTAGCAATATATTGTCTGTCACTAAAAATACTCTCCACCTAATGGTATTTGTATCAGATTTGACACCAGCGAAAAGCGATTCACATTTTAATTGATCTGTCTAGAAAGAACTCTCAGTTGGCCCCACAGCAGGGTTTTGAGTCATAGAATACATCCAAAAGGTATAAAACAGATCTAGAGCAAGATTTAGCTGTAGGTGCAAATACATTTAAAATTCAGGTGTTATAACGCTTTCTCATGTTGTAATTTTAGAAAGCATGTAACGCTTTTACTTTGAAGTTAATAACTGAAGTTATGTTACAGTGCTGTTTACTGCCTAAAATTCGTGCCAGTAAAATCCCTGTGTAATGAGCTCTAGTTTTACAGTTTTGTGGAAATATACTTTTCTTTTGACTGTTCTAAAACTGGATATGTGAGTGGGCTAGGCTACAAAAGCCCAGGTAACACTACCACAAGTTGGGTCAACAGATTGTAGAAGTGCTGAACTGTGCTGTAAAACCACCCACCATTGTCTTACTGGTGTGATGTCTCTACTTTCCTAACCGATAGGCTGCTTCTCTTAATACAGCAACCTAGTACCTCCAAACAGGACAGACTGGAGAAGGGTTGGGGCATCACACTGGTTAGCACTTCCATCTAGCAGCATTAGGGTTGTCGGTTTCGAACACCAACCACGGCACTACCTGCCTGGAGTTTGCATGTTCTCCCTGTGCCTATGTGGGTTTCCTCCCACACTCTAAAGTCATGCTTGTAGGTTAATTGACTCCTGTCTAAATTGGCCTTATTATGTGTATATATGAATGTGAGTTAGGGACTCTAGATTGTAAGCTCCTTGAGGGCAGGGACTGATGTGGTTGTACAATATATATGTAAAGTGCTGTGTAAATTGACGGCGCTATATAGGTAGTTAATAAATTAGGGTTAAAACCTATGTCAGTTTACTACTGCTGTCTATGCCCATGTTATTATGATTTCCTGTCCCAGTGACTGTAACTACTCAGTGGAAATCTCCCAAGTGGTGAATCAGACAGCAGTAAAAAACAAAAATGGTTTCAACCCTTTTTGTCCAAAACCAGGGCTTTTATTCAGTGGGAACGCAGTAGTTCTGGCACCTCCAGCACTTAGTGCAGGGGTGCCCAACCAGTGGCCGGGGGCCACACGTGGCCCGCAAAACCCTCTGATGTGGCCCGCGACCTCCTGCTCTGGGATGGCAAGCCCAGATCGCGGGTTGCCAACCTGCCATCCCAGAGCATCAGTGTTGTAAATGGAGCCAGCAGTAGAGGAAGCAAGCGCCTGTGGAGCACAGCCGCATAAGCCGATGCTTTCTGTATAGTGCTAGCTCCTGTCACAAGCAAAGTGATAGCAAATGCGCTCTGCCTGGGACAGCAACAGCCGGTGATACCTAAATGGAAGACTGTTATTAAAGGTAAGTTTATTACTAAAATCAGTGTATATCTGGGCATATCTGTTCTGCAGAGGTTAATGGGCTGCTTTCAAACTGATCTGCAGGGTAAGCTGCACTGTGCCATAGGCTTCTGTTACTACCTGTGGGTTTGGTGCGCTTGCAGAAAGTGCAACACACCTGCAGGATATAATAGAGGTCTATGGCAAAGTCCAGCTAACCCGCAGGAAAGCCACAGGTACATTGCTCTGCACCCACGGTGTGGGTAAACCGCAGTGCATCATTGTGAAAGCAGCCTTAGGCCCCTTTCACACAATTGGTGACCCAATCGGACCCTTCATTCACCTCTATGGAGGAGCAGATGTAAATGGACTTGTGTTTATTTACACCTACCTACCTCCAATCCAATCCACTAAAAAAAAACAGAAGGGGATCCGTCCCCTTCCGTCTGATCGTATGGGAGGGCCCATAGAGTAGAGTGGGCTGTGTCCATGTCTGCTCTGCATATGCAGAATGGACACAGACCTGTCATCTGCCCACTCCGCTTATTGTGGCCCGTGACCGGTTACCAAGTCGCCCTCGCTCTTCAAAAGGTTGGGCACCCCTGACTTAGTGTATGTGCTGGCAAGGGGTGTTGGAGAGCCTACTGATGCTGGCAAGGGGGGGGGGATCTATTGTCACAGGGGGTGTAAATTGCTGGGGAACATTTACTGTTGGGGGGGTCTACATTTTCCCTGGCTGCTTGGGGGCCTAGTGATGCTGGCTGCTGAGGGAACTTTTGTTGCTTGTTGGGGTCTCTTGTTGCTGGGGGGGGTCTACCTTCCTTGCCTTATTATGCACCACATTCCTATGTTGAGGTGGCCATCTTGATAGAGGTAGGGCTTGGTCTTCTCATGTCAGAACCTCCAGCAAAGAAATAGTGAGCACCACAGCAATGACATCACCAAATCTCACTCCTAATCTAGC
Organism: Rana muscosa; assembly: GCA_029206835.1. Taxonomy (NCBI): domain Eukaryota; kingdom Metazoa; phylum Chordata; class Amphibia; order Anura; family Ranidae; genus Rana; species Rana muscosa. The sequence continues at coordinate 1,016,551,986 of CM055122.1, read as the reverse complement.
GAGACAGCAGTGCCTTAGATCTCACACTGCAGATGTACAGCTTTGAAGCTCAAGGCACAGGAAATTCACTGTTAATTTTTAGGTGGAATTCCAGACAAAAGTTAGAATTTTCAGGGCACTCCTTAGGTA